>BSBK01001203.1:1017500-1120000 GCA_027943335.1 Chamaecyparis obtusa
AACCTGAGAAGGGGGGATTCAAAAGATAATGAAAGAAAATATAATAATGGCCACACAAACCTGATTGGAGTACCAAGACCAGGGATAACTGCCAGGGTGGATCCCTATTCATAAAGGGGGTACCAGGGTTACATGGTTTCCAGGGTGGATCCCAATATACAATTTGTGTGATGACACTCACTTAGGTGGTCTCCTAGAACTTTAACCTCGGTGTTATAGTATGATGCTATTTTATATGCTTTATTCTTGTACTTTTGAGCTTTGGTTTATTGGTATTTGAGACTTAGATTGCCTTAAGGTCTTGAGAGTACCTTGGTTCTATCTCCTAGCACAGGGGATGGAGCTTTATCTATTTCACATGGTTGGGTGGCAAATCTCTTTCAAGGTATTGTTCATGGTTCGTGTCATGGCTAGGATTCTAAGTTGTTCAGTGGTGAAGATTCTATTCTTGTATCATGTATCTCTATCTTTTTTTATCAAGATGTAAAGATGTATTGTAAGCCCTTGGGCAACTTGATGTAATTATCTTCCTGTATGCCTTCGGGCAATGTGTAGTAATTGTAATTATGTTTGTAAAAGGAAATTGTAAGAAATAAGTTATGTATATGTGAAGGGTAGAATTATGAATCTAAAAAGGGGATTGAATATGGTTAAATCAATGAGAAATTCCTACCTTATATCTCTTATGAATTTTAAATGAAATTGAAAGTAATGATTCTATTTAATCTTTTGCAAAGCACTTATAGTTGTAAACTTTTTAAGGAGTACTCATTTTGATATGTGGAATAGTGAAAGGATATGCTAAGAGTTCAAGGGTATCTCTAGGTGAAATAATAAGGGTAAGAAACATGTATGTTATTAAATATAGTGATGAGATGTGATTCCTTAGATGTATAGTTCAATGTGAGTAATGTCTGGTTATTCAAACTAGGTTTTAATCTCAATTCTTAACTAGACTTGTACAAGGTTATAGTTGATAATTTGTGGAAGTTAAACTTGTGAAAAAAATGATTTATTAAATGGTTTATGTTGGTTAGCAATATATGGTGAATTACTTTACACTCCTTCTATTATTATATTGAAAATAGAAAGTAAGGACTATTAATGGAAAAGCTTAATTGAGTTTTGGTGGTGCAATTGAGTTGAGCATAGATAGTGTTAAGGAGTAAATAAATATGAAAGAATAAATGTACTTAGTGGATGAGATAAGTAATGTGTGCTTGTTTCACTTCTAAAAGTAAATTGCATGTTAGTTTGGTAAAGAAAATTAATTCAACTAGCTCATTAATGTAATAGGTTTTGATGTGAAATGGAATCAATGTAAATTGAAGAAATATAATTTGTTAGATTAAGTAATAAAATGAAATACTTGATAATGGTAATTGAATTCATTAAGGGAATGTTAAGGAATGTACTTGTGAATGGTAATGATGACATGTTAGATTGTTAAGAAAAAAAAAAAGTTGTAATTTTATGTCATAGACCTGATTCCTTATGGGTTCCCTGGCGGGGACATTACATTTGGTATCAGAGCCCTAGGTTGCTACACTGGGAGCTCTAGGGCCTATTTGTGTTTAATTTAGTTTCTTTTTCTTATTAAATTATGTCAACTCAATGGTTATAACTATGTTGTAACATTATTCCTAGATGCTTTCCAACACCGTAGAGGATCTTAGGAGAGAGATTAATATTCTCCCTCATCATCTCAACATGAAAGTTCCATGTAGAGGATGTGAGGAATCAAAACATGAATTATGACTTAGAGGAGTTTCATATAAGACAACTCTAGTGACTAATTTGGCTAAAGCTAGAACCCATCGAAAGAAAAGTTAGCCCTGAGTAGGCAACGTATTCTGACCATTATGATAGGGATAGAATATAAGCCCTAGTTTGTTCTACTAATAACCTTGGGAATCATACTTGGACTACTCATAATACTTGAGTCTATTATGTTTCCCCATCTAATGTTTTCTTTTGGCCTACCAAACTTGAATATGTTATGCACATCTTCTTTCTAAGTTTCCTTTATGTTAACAAACTTGAGCATTGAACATAAAAGGTATGTTTTCTATGTTTCTACCATAACATCATGCAAGAAAGGAATATCTAAAATGATTATAGGATTCATGTGGTTCAATAGATGGTCAATAATTCTTGATACTTGAGTGTTGTATTTGTATCCTTGTTCTAAGAAATATTATAGAATTGTAAGAAAAGTTGTTGATCTTAATTCCTAATTTTATGATGATTACTATGAATGAATGCCAAAATATTTTGATAAGTTATATACTCTACTTTCCTATAAATATTAGATAACATCATCATGATTTGTTATACTTGAAGGTAGTTATATAAAATCTCAAGATAGATTTGAATCATGTTGTACTTATGGTTGGGAACAATGGATGATTAGGTTTCTAGGACAAAAAAAAAAAGGATTGTAATATTGAATGGTTTTAAAATATGTCTATTAAATGTATCTTTTATCTTTCCTCAAGAACTTAGGGATTTATGAACTTATATTTTCTTGAAAACTAAGATAACATGTTGAACTTAGGTAATAACTGATATTTCAAAATATGGCAAGATTAAGGAGAATCTCTTTTTTTTCATACCCTCTCAAGTAAGAAATTAAATCTATTGTTGAATCAGATATGTCCCTCCCTTCTTTTTCAAGAAGTATATTTAAAAGGCTAAAATGCATGTGTCATTAAGGAGAATGAGCTTAGCTATAGGAACCCTTGGGTAAAGGACCTATGTCCCCAAGGTTTTGTAATAAATAGGATTATAGTACACAATGGTTTAAAGGAGAAGTGTTTGTTTATACAATAATAAATTTGAAATTATATATGATCCACGTAAATGGTGGGAGTTATACTAGAGAAAAGTCATCAACTATAAGGAAGGGATATTATATTAAACAAAATGGTGTAGTAATAATTTTCTTTGTTATCATTTTTGTGTGTAAAATAGAAGTTGAAGCTAACAACATTGCTGGTGTATAAGAACGATGAGTTATTATGAAAGGAATAATTATATGTTTATAATATTTAAGTCAAACTTTCTAACTATCCTAAAATGGAAATATAGAAGAATGTGAATTCGTAGGTAATAGTACAAATGTCATATGGAAGATGCATATAAGGATAACTATACTTGTAGTTACTTCACAAATGTTCCTTTATGGAATGTATGTACAAAAGGTTACTAGGTTGAACATATTAATTTGATTGAATAACAGGGTAGTTGTAGGACTCATATATTTCTCTACCTCTATTAAAGAATCTATGACTTTTATTTTGCAAAATGGTAAAAAAAAATTCTAAAAGAAACTTGTTAATGTTGGGAGAATATATATATACTCTAAAGAAGCTTATTATGAATTTCTGGGATATGGAATTGGTTAAATATCTAGTTAATAAGTAATCTTGATGAAGCTCTAGTTTAATGAATCATGTTAAAATTTCTTTGAAATATATTTTGTAATACACCACTAATAAATTGTTATAATAGAATCCTAAAAAGTATCTTAGGTTGCATTATTTGAAAAGGGATGTGTATTCCATCTTGTGTGTAAGTTTGATATTAGTGATTCTCCTATAAGTTTACCATAGGCTGGATGAGAAAAAATAACTAGTTGCATAAAGAGAATTGTTTTTATCTTATCTCATAAAATTGTTTGCTATTCAATATTTGAATGATGCTTAGTTTAAAAATATTTACCAAGGTAGTAGTATGATCGTAGTATCTTATGTATACGCATTGAGAAGAAATAATCGCCATATCAATATGTATCTAGTTTAGAGAATGAAATTTGAATTCTTAATTACATTTCAGAATTATTAAAAATGTTTTTCTATTTAAATAATTCCTAACTCCTAAAGTGAAAATTATACCTAATATAACAATGATAGACTAAAGTAGAAATGTTCGTAATATCCTTATTTTATGTTTGATCTTGGCTCAAAATTTATGACTTCCAGGAGTAAGTTGAATCTTAGGGAGGGATGATGTAATGCCCGTCCAACCCTATCAAGTCTTGGTTATGCTCTCTAGAAATTAGGAAGAGCTATATGTGAGAATGGTCCTTCTTGAGATGGTTTCTTAAACCGAACCTCTTCCAACTCACCATAACTTCATATTTTCATATGGGAAATAATAATAATTGCATAGGTATGTTCCTATACATCTTCTTGTGTGTTAGAAATAGTTAAGGACCTTAATGCTAAAAGGATCACCTGATAGACTTATATGCTTCTTTGTGAAATGGTCATTATTATTATTTATGTGTACCTTAGGTTAATTGAATATAATCCCTTAAGGGTTAGATGTGTTACCTTCTCTAATAACATTACTTGGGATTAGACATGATTAATGCATTTAGGGTTATATGATTTTTTTATCTTGTTTTGATAATGAGATATTTTGAGTACATGCCTGATGGTTAAATGGGTTTGTGAAAGTTAATAGATGACTTATTTTTACATGATTATGTTATGATGCAATTCTTGTTATACAATATGAAAAAGAGATTATTCCAGTACTAACCACACTAATCCAATCATGCTTTGTTGATGTCACTATCTAATGCAGGTGCAGGATAAGGGGAGGCAATCATAGTTACTCCTACAGGAGGTCCACATGATGTCGCACTCTCCATCCTTGTTTGTCACTATCTATTTATATATATATATATGTATGAATGTTGGTTGGTGTTGCAGGATGCAGGTACTAGGCATCGACTTCACCTGGCTACATAGGTCTGAGCGAGCCTTCAAAATCCTCAAACTGTTGTTGTGTGGAGATATTACCAAGATTACTCTCAAGGTTACCGTGGACTTAGATTTCTGTTTAGGAGGTTACCCTAGCTGGGGGATCCGAATGCACTATGTGATGTGGTCTTGTGATTTATGATTTGATGTTGTTCTATGATTTATGATGTGTGTTAGATTTATCCTTGTAAGTTTATATATATATGTGTGCGTGTGTGTGTGTGTGTGTGTTACATTGATTGTATGTTATATAGGTATGTCTATGTGTGGGTGCACACGCATATACCCATGCTTATATAAATAATAATATTTGTATAGATTTATTGATTGTTTTAGTGGTATGTTATTTAAAGTGAATTCAATAAAGTGTATTAAATAAAAAGTGAAAATAGTATTACCAATAGTAATAATAAAAATAAATGCTCTTTCTAGTAAAACTAGCTATCTAGGAGGGAGTTGAACTCGAGACCTCCTAGAAGTTAGGCTAGTTGGTTTCACTATGTGCTATGTGGTTTTCTTGAAAGTTATTTAATGTTGAGTGTTCTTGTTATGATTTCTTTTGAAGTTATTTTTAATTAAATTTATTAAAACTTTATTAAGTGCTTAAGGGAATGATTTGTTTATTTTCCAACCAACTGTGGAAGTTGGAGAAGTTGCTTCCATAAAGAAACTCCTCCAACCACATAGTTGGAGGATAAATATTTCAATTTTGTGTGGTTTGAGGGAAGGATTTTTTGGGAAGATTTTTGGAATGCTCTGAATGGATTTTTCCATAATTTTATTTGTGATGTCTAAGTTTGAGAGTTTCTCTTTGGTGAGGACAAGTGGGATTGGATTTCTGGGTTTTGATTGCCAAAGGACTCTTGCCAAGAAGCTATCTACTCAAGGCTTGTAGATTTCCAAGAAGGTCTCCAGTCAAGGCAAGAGAATTCTCCATAGGACCCTAGGTAGGGTCTATACTAGGATGAATTCTCCAATTCTCCTATGTGTGAGCTTGTGTTTTTAAATGCTATGTTTTTTTATTGTTATGTGATAGCTTACTATGAAATAAAAAGGAAATTTAAGTGTTATATTGTCTGTGTATTTCTACTATGTTTGATGCAGGAGCATCTTGGGTGTAAGAGCAATCTTGCATCACCCAAAAAAAAATATTTCTATTTTTGTATTCAATAAGGGCTATCTTGTGCAGAGCTGCTATTTTATGGAAACTTTCTATTTTTAGTAAGTTGGCCTTACGATCTCAGAATGTTCTAATTTTACATGTGGAGGCTCATCTCAGTCATATCAGCCTACCAGCAAAGTTTCATGGCTAGATCAAGTGTAGTTTTGAAGATATTGAAGATTTTCGGCATTGGCAGCAGGGTACAAAAACTTTGAACTCAATTTTGAAGGCTTTAGAGGCCCCGGATGAGGTTGAAAATTTGGGTGACAAGAATTTTGCATTGGTCAAGCCTATAGAGCACTTCGTGGCATTTCCAAAATGGGGTTATAATAGCCAATCAGGTCAACGGGCAATGACTTATGGTCTTTGGAAGTTGGGTCATCTGAAATGGCAAAAAATGATTTTTCTTCAAAATTTCTGTTTGGGTTTCAAAACTCATTTTGAGCTGACTTTGATGTAATAAATTATAAAATAAAATAATTCTAAGTTTGGTCGGCCCTTAGGGCTAAATTTATGGAACCTTCTCGGGCGGTGGAAATTGCCTATATAAAGAAGGCCCATAGTGTTGTCTAGGGCAGTTCTGGGTATTGATTCGAGGCTTTGTCCTATAGAATATTGTAAGGGAATGCCCATGTGGCTTTGCATATTGTAATTCTAAAAGTTTGTAATTCCACATTTGTGGAGATAATAAGAAGCCAATTTTCTATTCTTGCATATTATTGTTGTTGTTTCTCTATTTCTGTTATGTGTTTGGGTATTAAGGGGAGCACCCTTCATCAAGTGGTATCAGAGTAGGAGTTCTTGAGTGTGTAAATAGATCACTGACTATGAGGTAGTTTGCACAAGGACCGTGGTTACAGTTTCAGCGTGCATCATGAAAATGCCTCCATGAAGAGAACGTGGTGAAAGAGCTAGTGCTGTAACACCTGAGGTTAGAGAGCTGCAAAGACAAGTGCAAGCATTACAAGAAGAGATTCGTAGAGGAATGAATCTTTATGTGAGAGATGAAAGCGAGGATGAAGCTGAAGAAGATTATCAAGAAGGAGAAGCTAAAGTTGTGAACCAGGAGGAAGAAAGACTTTTTCAGGTGATTTCCAAGATTGGGAAAAGACCTAAGATTGAGGTTCCTACATTTTCTAGAAATCTTAACCCAGAGGAATTGATCGACTAGATCAATGAATGTGAGGAATATTTTGAGTATGAAGATGTTGAGGATCCTGATAGGGTCAAATTTGTGAAGGCCAGACTGAAAGGTCATGCGAAGATTTGGTGGCAAGAAATTCAATTGGAGTGAAATAGAAGAGGGAAAGATAAAATCACAAGATGGGGTCGGATGGTGGATAAATTGAAGCGACAATTCATTCCTGTTGATTATGAGCTTGACCTACTAAATAAAATGCAAAGTTTGAAGCAAGCAGGAAGATCTGTTCAGGAGTATACAGAGGAGTTCTATCGACTCCTCATCAGGATAGGCTATGCCGAAGCTGATAAAGAGAAAGTTTCCCGATACCTTAATGGGTTAAGGCCAAGCATTCAGGAGGAGTTGAATCTGGTTCAAATGAATAGTATTGAGGAGGCATACCAGTTTGCTCTAAAAGTAGAGGAAAAGTTGAATAAGAAGTTTGAGAGTAGACAAAATGGAAGAGGTCGTGGTGGAAGATCTGGTGGATAGTAATATGGTGGCCGAAATGAAGATTTGAAAAAGAAAGATGAGGCTAGTAGTAGCCAGAATTAGAGAGGAAACAATTCCAATCATTTTCAAGATCAGAATAATAGAGATCAGAGAGGAAGAGGAAGAGGACAAGGTTCATGAAGAGGAGGCTTCCGTGGGACATGTTTTCACTATGGAGAAGAAGGTCATAGGGCATTTGAATGTCCTCAATGCCAAGGAAGGATAGATAGGAGGAATGAAGGCCAAGCTAGAGTTGCACATGTAGATGAAGATGCCAGATCATTAAATTTTGAAGATGTTGAAAGAGGAGAAATGCTAATTAACAGAAGAGTCCTGCTGAGCGGTGAGAATGAACCTGAACAAAGGAGGAGCCTGTTTCACACTAGATGCAAGTGTGAGGGTAAATGTTGTGATGTGATTATTGATAGTGGAAGCACTAACAATTTGGTGTTAGAAGAGATGGTGACAAAGTTGAAGCTCAAGAGATAGAAACACCCACATCCATATCAGATTGCCTGGGTGCAGGATGACCACAAGGTCATGGTCAGTGAATAGTGATTGGTAAAGTTCAAGATCAGCGAGTACCAAGATGAGGTACTATGTGATATAATATCTATGGATGCATGTCATATGTTGTTGGGTAGACCGTGGCAGTTTGACAGATGTGTTGTACATGATGGACGTGCGAATACCTATTCCCTAACAAAGGATGGAGTGTGACATAAGCTAAAGCCATTGAAGGAGACCGAAGAAAAGGTACGTGGTAATGCAAGAATAACTTTTGTTGATGGAAGAAAATTCTTAGATGGTATGAGGCATGAGCATGTGTGTTTTGCTTTAATTCCAAAAGCTAGTAAAGAAGAAGTAGAGGATGTACCTGTAGAGGTTGTAGATTTGTTGAATGAGTTTCAGGCTATTGTATCTGATAATGTACCCGATGGATTACCACCCATAAGGAAGATCAATCATTAGATGGATTTGATTCCAGGAGCTAGTTTACCAAATAAGGCAGCACACAGAATGACACTAGCAGAAAGTGAAGAGTTGAATAGACAAGTACATGAGTTGTTACAGAAGGGATTGATTCAGGAGAGCCTGAGTCCATGTGATGTACCAGAAGTATTAGCATCAAAGAAGAATGGAGAACAGAGGATGTGTACAAATTCCAGAGCAATAAATAAGATCACAATCAAGTATAGGTTTCCATTGCCACGAATGGATGATATTATGGACTGTTTGAGTGGAGCTGTGTATTTCTCAAAGATAGATCTGAAGAGTGGATATCACTAGATTCAGATCAGAGAAGGAGATGAATGGAAGACTACCTTCAAGACAAAGGAAGGACTGTATGAGTGGTTAGTCATGCCTTTTGGGCTAACCAATGCACTGAGCACTTTCATGCGGCTCATGAACGAGGTTCTGAAAGAATTTCTGAGAAAGTTTGTCATTGTTTACTTAGATGATATTTTGATCTTTAGCAAGACATTGGAGGAACATATGATACATATTCATATGGTGTTTGAGAAGCTAAGAGATGAGAAATTGTTGATTAATTTGAAGAAGTGCAGTTTTGTGAAGAAAGAGTTAGTGTATTTGAGATTTGTAGTTTCAGCATAAGGTCTAAAAATGGACCTAGAGAAGGTATAGGCTATCCTTGAATGGCCTACTCCAAGGAGTGCTACTGAGGTAAGATATTTTCATGGTTTGGCTAGCTTTTACAAAATGTTTATCAGAAATTTTAGCAGTATTTGTGGACCCTTGACTGAAACAATGAGAGGGGATAGAAAAGAGTTTAAGTGGACTAATGGAGCAGAAAAGAGTTTTCAATTGTTGAAACAAAAAGTTACAAAACAACCTATTTTAGCACTTCCAAATTTTAATAAGGTGTTTCAAGTAGATTGTGATGCTAGTGGTACTGCAATAGGAGCTGTTATGAGCCAAGAAGGTAAACCTATTGTGTATTTCAGTGAGAAGTTAAATGATGCCAAGAGGAAGTATTCTGTTTATGATCAGGAATTTTATGCTATAGTTCAGGCATTAAAGAAGTGGAGACATTATCTGCTTCCTAAGGAGTTTGTTTTGTATACTAATCATTAAGCTTTGTAATAGTTGAATAGTCAAGGAAAGTTGAATCAGAGGCATTTGAAATGGGTTGAGTTTTTGCAGAGTTATACATTTGTTTTGAAACATAGGAGTGGAAAGTCTAACAGGGTTGTAGATGCTCTTAGCAGAAGGATACTATTGCTGACAGAGATGTAGATTGAGGTGGTTGGGTTCAAGGAACTCAAGAATTTGTATCCAGAGGATCCTAATTTTGGTGGAGCTTGGAAAGCTTGTAAAGAGCCTGTTACTCTAGACAAGATGAAACGACTGGATTTTATCATCCAAGATGATATGCTATTCAGAGGGAGTCAGTTGTGCATTCCATGAAGTTCTATGAGAGAGAATCTCATCAAGGAGAAGCATAGTGGAGGATTGGCTGGACATTTTGGTCATGATAAAATCCTTGCTTTGGTTGGTGAGAATTATTATTGGCCACAACTGCAGCAAGATGTGAAGAAGTTTGTACAAAGTTGCAGAGTATGTCACATGGTGAAAGGAGTGAAGTAGAATACAGGGTTGTATCAGCCATTACTTGTACCAGATAAGCCTTGGGAGGATATCAGTATGGACTTTGTTCTAGGTTTACCGAGGACACGGTGGGGACATGATTCAATTTTTATAGTAGTTGATAGATTTTTGAAGATGGCACATTTCATTCCCTGCAAGAAGACCAATGATGTTGTTCATATAGAAAAATTGTTTTTCAGAGAAGTAGTGAGACTACATGGTTTGCCAAAGACCATAGTTTCAGATAGAGACACTAAGTTTGTTGGATATTTCTAGTGTACATTGTGTAAGAAGTTGAAGATAGATTTGAAATTCAGTTCATCACATCATCCACAAACTGATGGATAGACAGAGGTGGTGAATAGAAGTTTGAGAAATCTACTGAGATGTTTGGTTGGAGATAAGCCAACAGGATGGGATTTGATTTTACCATAGGTAGAATTTGCATACAATAATTCTGTCAACAGGAGCATTGGTAAATCACCATTTCAGATTGTATATGGAAGTAGTCTAAGAAATACATTTGAGTTGAGAAAGATGGATAAAGGAGAAATGAGTAGTGCTAAAGCTGAGGATTTTGCAGAACATTTGAAGAACATCCGAGAGGAGGTGAGGAAGCATATTACCAAGATGAATGTGTAGTATAAGGCTAAGGTAGATGAGAAAAGGAGGTATAAAGAATTTTAGGTTGGAGATGAAGTCATGGTTCATTTGTGGAAGGAGTGATTTTTGGTTGGTACATATAACAAGTTGAAAATGAAGAAGTTTGGACCATGTACGATACTGAAGAAGCATGATTCAAGAAATGCATATGAGGTAGAATTGCCTACTGAGCTGAATATTTCACCAGTGTTTAACATTTTAGATTTGACAGAGTATCATGAAGGAGGTGTTGAAGATGAGGTTGTAGCAGCACAGTGGATTATTCCAGCAACCAGTTTAGATATCAAGGAGATTGAAGACATAGTGGACAGTCATGTTGGCAGAAGCATAAGGAATAGGACATATGAAGAGTATTTGGTCAAATGGAAAGGATGACCTATTGAAGATTCATCATGGCTAACAAAGGAGGAGGTTAATCATCTTGGTTTTCCTTTGCACACCTGAGTCATGACAGGGTCACTCTCAAATTACCCCGAGTGTCTGATACAGGAGCATCCTGGGTGTAAGAGAAATCTTGCATCACCCAAAAAAAATATTTCTATTTTTGTATTCAATAAGGGCTATCTTGTGTAGAGCTGCTATTTTATGGAAACTTGCTATTTTTAGTAAGTTGGCCTTACGATCTTGAAATGTTCTAATTTTACATGTGGAGGTTCATCTCAGTCATATCAGCCTGCTAGCAAAGTTTCATGGCTAGATCAGGTGTAGTTTTGAAGATATTGAAGATTTTCAGCATTGGCAACAGGGTACAGAAACTTTGAACTCAGTTTTGAAGGCTTTAGAGGCCCCGGATGAGGTTGAAAATTTGGGTGATAGGTGCTTTGCACGGGTTGAGCCTGTAGAGCGCTTCGTGGCATTTCCAGAATGGGGTTATAATAGCCAATCGGGTCAACAGGTGATGACTTATGGTCTTTGAAAGTTGGGTCACCTGAAATGGTGAAAAATAATTTTTCTTCAAAATTTCTGTTTGGGTTTCAAAAATAATTTTGAGCCGACTTTGATGTAATAAATTGTAAAATAAAATAATTCTAAGTTTGGTCGGCCCTTAGGGCTAAATTTCTGGAACCTTCTCTGGTGGTGGAAATTGCCTATATAAAGAAGGTTCGTAGTGTTGTCTAGGGCAGTTCTGGGTAGTAGCTCTGGGTATTGATTCGAGGCTTTGTCCTACAGAATATTGTAAGGGAATGCCCATGTGGCTTTGCATATTGTAATTCTAAAAGTTTGTAATTCCACATTTGTGGAGATAATAAGAAGCCAATTTTCTGTTCTTGCATATTATTGTTGTTGTTTCTCTATTTCTGCTATGTGTTTGTGGTATTAAGGGGAGCACCCTTCATTAGTGTTGCCCGAAAGAAATTATGTAAATGTTTGTATAGTTTTAATAGTAAAATATTTCCTAGGAGTTTGGGATTTGTTGTGATACTTCCTTTTTCTATTTGTGAGATTTATGTAATAATTTAGGGAATTTTAGGAAGGTTTGGGATGGTTTGGGAAAGGTTGTAGTCCTTCTTTTTCATTTTTCTTTTTTGTAGGTCTTCTCTGTGAATTGATGTTTTTAATTTGATTTAATCTTATGTGAGACTTAGGTAGTGTTGAGGATGTGGATGTGGTACTAAGGTCCCTACATCAAGTTGATCTCAAGGAACCTTTCCCAGGCACTCTCCATGCTTTAAAAAGTAATTTTTTTGGCCTTTTCGAGCAATTGTGAATTAATTTCGTAAAAGTGCCCTGCAGTGTCATACGACATTGTATCCATAATCGTACAACACTTGGTCAAAATTCATATGTGAATGCATACATTGTCATATGGGTTAAAATCTATTTTTAAGTGTTTTTGGGAGGTTTAAATGCAATTTTGTGAAATTGTTTTATAGTGTCATATGACATTATAGTGATGCGCATACAATAGTTGGTGAAATATTGTATGGGAATGAGTACATTGTTGGACTAGTTTTTTTAGAAATTCATTTGGAGTTTTTAGGGTTTTAGGTGCTCAAAATTTACAAGATTTATACAAGTCTAAGTTACGATACTTTAATTTCTTATAATCTAAGTTACACTTGTATAAAGGAATTAGGTACCTTTCGGGATGATTGAGATAGGTTTCAGCTTCATAGGAGTTAAGATGCAACTTCTATATTTCAAATTTTGAATTTAAATTAGACTTAGCCAAATTTCAGGCTCGTGATATTTCCATAAATGGATGTTGTTTTTGTGCATGCAAAAGTTTGTATCACCTATGTATGTTCGTTACATGTTTTTTTGAGGTTATATGTTTTACTTATGGTGTGTTTTCACTTGTCATATACTTGAGTTTAGTTTATGAGGCTAGGACTTGTCTCGGTGGCCTGTGTGCACGAGAGGGTTCCTTAGACCTATAAATGAGCCTTGGAAAAGTTTTACTTGTGCATGTGAAAAGTTTTATGTTTTTCTTTGAGATGTCTTGTGATAGACATTCTTCCAATAGTTCTTTCTATGTATATGGCTAAGGTTAGGACTCCCTTTGAGGGCTTGAGTGAACAAGGGAGTTTCCTAAACCTATGAATCGGGACTTGGAATGGTTATCTTGTATTTGTGGCTTGTGATGGGGTAAGAGAATAGGAACCCTAAGTGAGTGGCTCACCATAGGTGTTGGAACCCTAAAGTGGTTGCCAGATGATCCTATGGGTGGGTTTGTAAAAAGTGATAACCTTAAAAATTAACCTGGGAAGGGGGGATTCAAAAGATAATGAAAGAAAATATAATAATGGCTACACAGACCTGATTGGAGTACCGGGACCAAGGATAACTACCATGGTGGATCCCTATTAATAAAGGGGGGACCAAGGTTACATGGTTGCCAAGGTGGATCCCAATATATAGGTTGTGTAATGACACTCACTTAGGTGGTCTCCTAGAACTTTAACCTCAGTGTTATAGTATGATGATATTTTATATGCTTTATTCTTGTACTTTTGAGCTTTGGTTTATTGGTATTTGAGACTTAGATTTCCTTAAGGTCTTGAGAGTACCTTGGTTCTATCTCCTAGCACAGGGGGTGGAACTTTATCTATTTCACATGGTTGGGTGGCAAATCTCTTTCGAGGTATTGTTCATGGTTTGTGTCATGGCTGGGATTCTAAGTTGTTCAGTCATGAAGATTCTATTCTTGTATCATGTATCTCTATCTTTTTTTATCAAGATGTAAAGATGTATTGTAAGCCCTTGGGAAACTTGATGTAATTATCTTTCTATATGCCTTCGGGAAATGTGTAGTAATTGTAATTATGTTTGTAAAAGGAAATTGTAAGAAATAAGTTATGTATATGTGAAGGGTAGAATTATGAATCTAAAAAGGGCATTGAATATGGTTAAATCAATGAGAAATTCCTACCTTATATCTATTTTTAATTTTAAATGAAATTAAAAGTAATGATTCTATGTAATCTTTTGCAAAGCACTTATAGTTGTAAAATTTTTAAGGAGTACTCATTTTGATATGTGGAATAGTGAAAGGATATGCTAAGAGTTCAAGGGTATCTCTAGGTGAAATAATAAGGGTAAGAAACATGTATGTTATTAAATATAGTGATGAGATGTGATTCCTTAAATGTATAGTTCAATGTGATTAATGTCTGGTTATTCAAACTAGGTTTTAATCTCAACTCTTAACTAGACTTGTAGAAGGTTATAGTTGATAATTTGTGGAAGTTAAACTTGTGGAAAAAATGATTCATTAAATGGTTTATTCTGGTTAGCAATATATGGTGAATTAATTTATGCTCCTTCTATTATTATATTGAAAATAGAAAGTAAGGACTATTAATGGAAAAGCTTAATTGAGTTTTGGTGGTGCAATTGAGTTGAGCATAGATAGTGTTAAGGAGTAAATAAATATGAAAGAATAAATGTACTTAGTGGATGAGATAAGTAATGTGTGCTTGTTTCCCTTCTAAAATTAAATTACATGTTAGTTTGGTAAAGAAAATTAATTCAACTAGCTCATTAATGTAATAGGTTTTGATGTGAAATGGAAGCAATGTAAATTGAAGAAATAGAATTTGTTAGATTAAGTAATAAAATTTAATACTTGATAATGGTAATTTAATTCATTAAGGGAACCTTAAGGAATGTACTTGTGAATGGTAATGATGAAATGTTAGAATGTTAAGAAAAAAAAAAAATTAGTTGTAATTTTAGGTCATAGACCTGATTCCTTAAGGGTTCGCTGGCGGGGACGTTACACATCCCCAAAAGCCAAGCATTACATATAGGTATAGCCTTATGCCTATTATTGTAAAAGTATGAGAAAATGGTGTAACCTGAGCCTGAAGGAGTGATAGGGTCCCTACACTTGTCCATGAGATCTTCGAAAGATATATCAATGGCTTTCTTGTTCTGATTTGACCCGAGAAGAAACTTGAGGAACTCCTCTGATTAATTGGGCTTTCTCTTGTCTTCACCACCCTACTCTTTTTCTACTCCACTAGATGATGCAATGCTTGCCTCTAGATGAATCATCTTGAAAAAACAAGAATCCCACAACACTACAACTTATTTTTCTTCTCACTCTCTACTTCAGGGTTAGTAATCTCAATTATCTTCAGAATAACTTTAAGCACAGAAAGCAATGAAGTCCCACCTATATACCTTGAGAATTGAATGCGTATAATTGCTAAATCATCACAAATCTTGGATAGGTCACTTCTACATTCAATTCTACATATTACCAACCTTGAAATCAAAGCTAGTCATGGCGTGGATGTTGATAGGCTGATTTAAAAAATAAAAAATAGAGTGCAAGAGAAATGATCATGGATTTTGGCATTAAAACCCTTAATTACTGACAAAAACCTTCATTAAAACCTGATTGGATGGCATTTTACCCTTTTCTAGCTTAGCAGAGTACCATTTCCACATTGCAATGACTCATAACATTGATTAGAAAGAAAACTTAACTAGACATAATTTAGAGATCAAACGAACAAAGGATCTCATGATCTCCGCAAGAAATACTAATCCTGGGTTAAGTTTGGAGATCTAGTGACAAGGCCATTCATGAAATCTTAGAGTGATCTCTTAGCTCATGACTTTACTTAGAGATTTAGTGACCATCATTGATCCCAAAGATGATCAACGGTCCCCAAACTATGTTTTAAAATCCATCATAATCCTGCCATAATTAGAGATTGGGCTACTGAAGGAAATGTCTAGTTCTTGGAACACTTGATTCAATCATAGTTAAACTTAGAGAATAAGTGACCAAAGACTTCACCAATTCTCGCAATCCTTTTCTTAACTCATCTAACATTTGGAGATCCCACGAATAGAGCTTTTTACAAACTCGTGAGCATATCATCTTAACCATAGTGACATCTAGAGAATCAACGAACAACTAAATCTCTTAATCTTGAGAAGCCATGCTTAACTCTTATTCCATCCCATGATTCAATGAACATGAATAGCTTGTATTCTTGAAAAGAAATACTTAACCATAGTTAGACTTCAAGATTGAGCAAATAACCCATATCTCCCATTCTTTGAACACTCTTTACACCTTAGGTTACATTTTGAGAATATACACTGACCATAGATCTTGAAAACAATCAGTGGCTATCACTAAATTGCCCAATCCATTAGACCTTTTCTTTTTTAATTATGAGACTCAGCAAACACAACATTCTATTTACCTCCCAAGGTTTAGAACTTTAACCTTTTCATTTTGAGAACGCGCGACTAAAGGAAAAACACATTTTAACTTTTCCTTGTCACCAGATCACCAAAAGATTTGGGACTTCACTAACTAATTCTAAGATTCAATGAACACTTTTATTTGCTAGGTCACCAAATGATTTAGAGCATTACCAACTTTTCCTGAGATCAGGCAACTGAAAAGAAATATATCCATTGCAAAATTACTTTATTGGAGCCACCAAACTTAGTGAGCATGAAAATAAGACTTAGTTGGTGAATCACCAAAGGATTTACTATATAACCCATTCTTTGTGAGATTAAAACAATGTCATTGATCCCAGAGATGATCAATGACCCTCACTGGATTGCTAGAAGATTTTAAACTTAGCCACCCGATTCAGAGAATAGGAGATAGCCGCCATGCCAAGTCACTAGAAGTTAAAGTGAAACCACCAAGAATCAAGCGAATAAGAGAACACACATTCACTGATTCGATGAATGTTAAGACTAATCATGACATAAATTGGGAGATTCAAAGACTAAGAAAAAGATAAAAAAGGACTCACCACTGTCACTAGTTTGTTGAAAGACTTGAAGGCATGGAAAAATATTGTGTGATCCAGCATAGACAATGAAAATAATGACCATGTGCAAATTGGGAGACTTAAGTGACCAAAAAGTAACGTGCAAATATAAGGAACTAGAGCACACTTAAGACAAACTAAGAGAAAGATCACACCAAGGCCAAAATACAAAGGGTAAGGGTTTACCAACACAAATATGATAGATTTTATGGAATTTCAAAACCCTAGACCAAGTGAAGACATATGCAAAGATGAAGGACAAGGACCTAGAGCCAAACCTCAAAAAACCCTAAAATATAACCAACACTTGGTACAAAGGAGGAACCTTGTCAGAGGAGTAACTTGTTCAAGACTCGGTGCAAGTCTGGAGGTAAATTTTGTGATGTTATTTTTGATAGTGGTAGCATTGACAACCTTGCTGCTAAGGACATGGTTCAGAAACTTGGTTTGAGTAGAATGAAACATCCACATCCTTATAGGATTGGCTGGTTGTAAAATGTTCATGCTCTAGAAGTAAGAGAACAATGCTCTGTTGATGTTCAAATTGGCCAGTATAAGGATCTTATGTTATGTGATATTGTGGAGATGAATAGTTGTCATATATTTCTTGGTAGACCTTGGAAATATGATTGCAGAGCTATGTATGATTGTGTCAAGAATGTGTTTACTATTGAGAAGGATGACATGAAGTTTTCCCTAATGCCTTTACTGGATACAACACTCGGTAGGAGAAGTCTGAGTCTTGGTAGCTGAGTTGAGTTAGTAGATCCTAAAGGTATGGATGATCAGTGTGAAGAATAGACATGTGTGTTATCAAGGAAATACTTGAAGAGATAGAGGAAGAAAAAGTGGAAGAGTATGAAAAGTGAAGAGATGGAGGACATGTATGTGAAGAACTAATTTGGGGTTTATGTGCTGAATCCCAAAAGATTTTCTTCTCACATATGAACATCTTTTCAAACTTGGGTTGTCTGATGTGAGGGAATTCTTGGGTCCTCGACAAATCTACATGGTGGTGTGTTATTTGGCTGGTGTTACTTAGTTGTAGCCTTAATCAATGGTCTTAGTTATTGAAGGAAGCTTGGTCACTAAAGGAACTCGATGAAGCTTTTGGTGCTTGGTGGAACTAGTGCTCCATGATACCTATGTTGCTCGGTGTTGCTTGGCTTGGTCAGTTGTTTCATTAGTGCTCAGTTATTTCTCTAGTGCTCGGTAGTTCTAGCTTACTGATTGGAGTTCTTGGTGATTTGGTTGGCTGACTTGGTGCATTTATTGTTGGTAGCTTTTGTTGGATTCTCCTATGTGGATTTGGAGGCCCACATGTTGAATTTAATAATTGTAAGGCTATTTGAGAGATGACTTGTATTGTATTTAATATTTGTTTTGGAGGAGTTAATTGTGTCATCTAGCTGACTTCTGGTTGATGATTAGTATTTATAGGATGTTTGGGTAGATGTTTTAGGTAGAGGATTGGAAGTTCTAGGAGTTGATTTGGGAGAACCAGATAAGTGAAGTTGTGGAAAAGATCTTGCAAGATCTTGCAGATCAGATTATTATCTGATAGTTGTAATAAAAGAGTTAGTGGTTGAGGCTTGGAGACAAGTAGATTTCTTGGAGGCTTGCGAGCTCAAGTTTAGATCTGCCTTAGGGTTTCCATTAGTTGCTAATAGTTTTCAGAACTAAAGTAATTGGAGATGTATTGGATCTTGTTGATCTTGTAGAATTACCTCTTGATTGTAATTGGCCCTAACTTGGAAGGCCTTACAGTCAGGCATGTTAATGGAAAATATGTTTTGAAATAGATCTTTTTGTGTTATTCTATTGTGTTGTTATGAAGCTGCAAGGTTGGACTGTCCTTCATTGGATCCACCTACCTTGACCTGCATCACATTGTTCTTGGGTTTTTATATGTTAGTTTTGTAAAGTAGGTTAACATATGATTTACAAAGTAGGTTTTGAAGTTGTTTTTGAGTTCTTGCCAAAGGTAGGATTAAATTTTAAAAATGATTTCAAAGAACTCAATGTTCTTGTAAGAATTTGATGTTTGAGTGTGAGAGCAAGAAGAATGATATGCAAACCAGGTGCTCTGGGTTTTGGGTGTGTTTGAATTAAGTTTTCTTCTGATGTATGTTCTTGTTGATACTATGCCCATGAATAAGACACTGGTGCATTCTTGATAGGAAGTTTCTTCATCATCAAAACAAGTTTATAAATGATAATATCCTTTAGTTAGTATGTAAAGGGAATTAATGCATAGTTTTTGTGTTGAATGATACAAAATAGGTTTTTGGATTCCTTTTTAGAAGTGAATCAATAGGTACACCCACCTGAGCATTTAAGCCTCGAAGTGTAGGAGGATCATACTCTTTATCCTTGTTAATTGGACCCTTTTTCTTGCATGATTTGGAGTGGTTTTCAAGAGTCAATGATACTAGTTTGTCAAATGCATTGTAAATCCGCAAGTGGAAAGAAAAGGAGCCAACATGGTGAATAATGAGTAGAAGAAAAGCTCCAATTTGAGAAATCAAACATTTACATTGTTTAGCACTAATTAAAGAAGCAATTTGTAATGGACATACCTCTACTATTCGATACCTCTTCCCATCAAGCTTGATTGTAACACTACATGGCTTGGACTCATACATCACATGCCTCTGATACATTTATGGTTTTCCTAGCAAGATATCACATACATCCAGTGGTGCTACATCACATATCACTTCATCCTTGAAAGGCTTGATTGAATATGATAGATGACACTGTTGATTTATTTGAATATCTTGTCCCTCATTTACCCATCCTATAGAGTATGGTTATGGGTGTCTTGTTACTTTCAAATTTAATCTTTTGAACCTCTCCCTAGAGATCAAGTTGTTTTGGCTCCCACTGTCAACAATAAAATGAAGAGGCTTTCCATCCACCCACATCTATGAATGAAAAAGTCTCTCTTAATCTTCATGAGGTGACACTTTAGTAGTTGCAACTATGGTATATGGGTTTGCTTCTATGACGGAATCATTCTCATCTTTCTCATAATGATCTATTGGTGATGATTCTAGTTCAGCTTCCTCTCCTCATATTTATGTCATCATATTTTTAATACTTTGATAATTATTTGTATTATGGGCTAGGGACTTATGCATCTCACACCATCTACTTGTATCTTTTTGTGTATTTTTATCATCCCAGCACGTTTTCTTAGGTGAATTTGAATGAGGTTCCTTGGTCACCTATTTTCCTATAAATTTATTGCCACCTTCAAACCTTGGCTTATTATTTGCAAAGTAGTCCCTCTTCCATTTCTACTTGAATTTTTCTTCAATTTTTATAGCATATTTATAGGTAGTTTCCAATGTCTCAATATTCAAAAAATCCATCTCTATTTGAATATACCTATGAAGTCCACTATGATATTTTAGAATTCGATGCTTCTCTAAATCCTCAATACCAAGTTTTGTTGAAAGTGAATGGAATGTATTGGTATAATCTTGCACAGACTGATCCCTCTTCTCTTGAAGAAGCTTCCATTCTATGTATTTCTATTCATATACACCCTTAAGAAATTATACTTCTTTTATGTATTCCACAAATTTTCCCCATGTGGGCTTCCTATCAAGAGATATTCCAAAACCATCTTCAACAGGTAATTCTCGTTCTTTATTTTCTAATTTGGTTTCCCATGCTAATTTCACATGGGTTTCACCTTTGAGGAGAGAAAATTTTATTTTTTCTACATCTAAGAAATTATTTATAGAAAAGTATCTATCCAATTTTGATAACCAATTATCAACAACTTCAACATTAACTTTTCCTTAAAAATTTGGGATGTCAAAATTGACCTGCACTTTGAAAGGGGTATTTCCATGAAATGATGTTTGTGATCCAGATGGTTTTTGATTCTATAGAAGGTGTGAAAATTGACTCATCATCTCCTCTTGTTGCTTATTTAAAGCCTCTTCCACCAACTTCTTAATAGCATCATCTGACATCTTCGATCGTGTACATCTCAAAGGTGGATATTTTTACAAATCTTGTGTATCTAATCCCAATCTTTGGTAGGACCTTGTGTAAATTGTCATAAATGAGTGTTCCCACTCTGATACCACTGATCTAAATTAGGAAATCATATTACAATACCTAGTTTGATACCTATAGTATTGTTAAGTTCAATGTAAAAACCACAAAGATTAACAACAAGATTGCAAGTCAAGAAGTGATCCATTCTATTCAAAATTGGAGTTTATACAAATATGACGAATCCCAAGGGTCACTAGAATCCCTTGGAAACCAAAACTGGGAGGTCACACCAAGGTGAACCCTCTGTGAGGCGTCGAGGCATTGAAATTCCCGATGACCTTAAAAAATGCACTTTACTGAGACATAGAAAATTCTAAAAAAAATGGATTTCAATATTTTCCTAACTATGCTATGAGCATAACATTATGTACTCTATAGGATTAAAGGCATTGGAAATTTGAGGGTTACTTAGATATTAGATTAATGTCAAGACTATGAACATAGAAATACTATGATAGAGAGTTGAGGAATGAAATCTAGATTCAGGTTAATAATTAAAATAAGTAGAGACAAATACATGTAAGTTATATTTTAAGGACCTAGGAATTATCATAGCCACATTTGTGCAATGTCTATAGAAATTATTTTCCCTAAGTGTAATTTCATTTTAAGAATAGTGTCATGTTAATAAATTCCATTGGGAGAGTGTGATGCATAAAGGGAAGAGTGATTGACCTCCTTAATAATAGTCAAACTCCTAAAATCAATTCAACAATATCAAAACAAGTAAAACTAGATTTTGATGACCTAATGCAATTGTAAATAATGCATTAATCAATTAAGATATGTGTAGTTGACTACATGAATACATATTTAATAATAATAGATAATAAAAGTGTCTTGGGATGATGTTCTTAAATACATAGCCCTATACATTTTGGTGCCCATGTTGAAAAATAATGATCATGTCCTAAGATTGTCAAGTACAAAATTAGAAAACACATTCCTCCATTTTCCTTCTATAAGTACCTATTTAAACAAACGTGACATAAAACATGATGCAAATATTTATTCCATGGAAGGAATACAATTTGATGATATTGATTTTAAATTATAAATTTGAAGACTAGATTGTACCTGCAGTATAATTGGAAGAGCTAAATTGTCCCTATAATCTAATTCACAATCCTAAATAACAAATGACAATTATATATATATATATATATATATATATATATATATATATATATATATATATATATATATATGGGTAAAAGTACAAACCTATGTCATACTTTTATAAAGGAAAAGGTCAACAACATGTAAACTAATGAAATGTGTAAAACTGGATGAAATTTATGTCTAATTTTTTTTAAAAATTAATAATAATTGATATAGTTTTTTAATATTTCGAGTCCATATTTTAATTCCTAAAAAATGTTGAAAATCTAGGGTTTAGTTCCCGTCAAAAAAGTATATGCAAATAATCTTTTTTCTCTCTGATTTCAAAATATGTTATAGATGACATGTATAGCTTGTGCATAAAAAAAAGATTGGTTTCAGATGTAATTTTTTCCCGTTATGACTACTCAAAGTTGAACTTATCTAAAATTGACAGTTTTTTTTCCCATCAAATTTTCCCTATCATATGTACATTTTTCAGAAAATAAATTACATATTCTTGAAGAGGACTCTCTCCTCTAGTGCTAAATATAAATTTAAAATTTTTTTGTTAGGATTTACTATTTTTTATCTTTTTTTGAAGCAACGTCTTCTCAAATATTAAAAAGCCTACTTACAATATTTTACAATTATAATATATTATCTGAAATCAAAATATTATAAAATTTATATGCCCATAATCTCAGCCTTGAGCTCTACAAAAGGGTATTTTTAGATTTTGAAGTAATTTTTGTTTTGATGGAGAAATAAGTTGCAGAAATGAGAAGTTCTAAAAAACTTGAATTTTTTCTTGTGTGGCTGCCACATAGGATGACACATAGGCAATTTTGGTCAGACCTGGTTTGGTCAAAACTAGGGATGACTAATTACGGTCACCTTAGCGACTAAGCACTTAAACCCCATATAAAAAGAAAAAAAATTGAATGAAAAATAAGTTGTGGAATAGATGTGAAGTAATTAGTGATTTTTTAAATAAAATCATTTGGTGGAAGTTTTCTAGTCTTTTTTCATTTGAAAGGGAATTACGAAGGACAATTTCATCAAGAAGGTATGTTTTTTTTGCAAGATATTTTGATATATTATTTTTTCTTTGTTTTGTGTTATTTAATTTTTTTAATTGAAATATTATTTTATTTGGTTTTCTTTAAATCAAGCATTATTTTATTTAGTTTTTTAGATTGTTTTATTAGGTATATAGTGTTAGGAATAACAGTCCACCAATACAACTGAGAAGCGGGGGGGGGTAAATCAGTTGTATGATAGATTATTAAACTTTAAACTTTGAATAGCAGCAATATCAAATCAAATGAACATAATGAATGCAAACACAATAACATAATATTTGATTTCGAGGAGACCCTATTAAAGGTAAAACCTCGGTGGGAATTAACACCCACTAATGATATACTAAGACTATAGTATCCTTGTTAGAAGATCTAGCTCTATTAGGAGGTGATTAAAACATTACAGTACACAGTCCTTGTTAGAGGACAAACTCTGTTAGGAGTCAAGAAAATAAGGTAGGTTCACTGCCGAAAGAAGGTTATGTCCACCTTCAAAGCTCACTATTCAAAACACAAGTATATAAGTTATTGTCTACTCTACATCTAGTAGGCACAAGCTTCGTAGCTTCCACAATCCTCTTTTAAATCACATACATTATGCCATATCTTTTCAAAAGAAAAGATCTTACATATATACCATATTCCAAAGTAAATGATCAGGTCAACCAATTAGGCTTTTCTGATAAACCAATAATTACATAACTCATTGCTAAGATACACATGGTATCTAAAAAAAGTATACAAAAATTATAATTCAATAATTAAGGACCGACATCCATAATTCATGCTCGACATTCATGATACACACTACTATTGGCAATTTGGCTGAGTTGATTACATAGATGTTGTCATTATGGAAAAATATGATCTACATGAAGATCACACAAGTCAGAGAGCTAGTATGATAGAGCGCAATGCAAAATTGTCTAAGTATGATACAGTATTTTTACCAGTGAACTTGGACATAGTTTTTGTTTGCGATGTTGATTGGAGTAAGTTCAGTGTTTGCACACTTGAACATAGACTCTATGATGACTATTGAAGACCAATCTTAGAGAACAAGTTAGTATGACATGTACGGAAGAAGTTATGATAATTTTACCGAAGACAGTGTCAAGCCAATAGGACAGAATATGAAGACAAAATTGGTAAAGAGTTAAGGGATTATTTTGTTTATCAAAATAATGACTTAACAATATAAAGGGATGACATCCTAGATGTTTACCCTTGGATAAATTTATTTGTATAAATTTAATTGTAATTGTAAGAAGATAAGATAATGTAATGAAGTAGTGATATGATGTGAAATATATGATGCATATGTAATCGCGATAGTGAAAGAGCAGTGAAGAAATATTGATGAAAGTAGTATAAGGTTATGTACCTTAACCTTCTTTTGTAATTAGTGTATATTGTACATTACTTGTTTGGGCAGTGGGCTCATCTGGTAATCACATTTTGTACTGCCAACTCCTAATAGGGTTGAGGCTTCTAACAAGGCCTATAGTCCGTTAATCAGGACTGATACACTATATGCTTGTAATAGACTCCTAACAGGGTCAACATCCTTAACAAGATACTTTTGATTAGTGGATCTTTGTGGGTTCCATCCCCACCAGGGTTTTCCCTTGGCTAGGGTTTCCTCGAGAACAAATAATGTGTTATGAGTTCTTTAGTTTTATTGCTATGCATGTTGTTTAGCTTCTTGTGTTATGCATGTGTAAAGATAATCTGTTGTGTCTGTAATTAGGCAAAAGTAAAAGTTTGTAGAATACTGATTCACCCCCCCTCTTAGTATTCTTTATTTCTAACAATTGGTATCAGAGCTTAGTTACTCAAAAAAGAATCATTCAAGGAAAGCCTAGCAGCTTGAGTAAGATCTTTATGTATATGGATCAACTACAGAAGAATCTTGAAGAATCTCTTGAACAGATTGACTTGCTTACTATTGAAAAAGACACTTTGAAAAGAAACTATGATGATGCAAAGAACCTCATTAAGAAACTAAAAAACAAGTTGGAAGAACTGAGATCTGAAAAGGAATCCGAAGTTTTTATTGAAGATTGTGATGACAATTTAGAAAAAGAAAATGAGATCCTTAAGAATGAACTGAAGATAGAAAATCTGAAGCTTAGCTTGAAAGATGGAAATGGCAAGAATGAAGCAAATCTAAAATCTGAGAATGAAAGTCTAAAGACTGAAAATGAAGGACTAAAATCTAAACTTGGTAAAGTAACATTTGAACTTGAGAAAGTCAATTTGTAGTATGCTAAAGTTAAGAAATACAATAAGATTGTGAAAGGTGAATTGACTCAATCCAAAAAACAACTTGAAAGGCTATATTCAACTAGTGAGAAGATTGATGAACAAATATCTTACGAAAAACCATTCTATGATAAGACTGGTCTTGGATTCAACACTTTTAAATCAAATGATGAAAGCAAGGAATCAAATCTAAAAATATCTGAAAGCATAGATGAGAAGAAGTCTGATGAGATTAAAAAATCTGAAGATACACCTAAAGAAGAAGAATCATTGAAGCAAGAGGAATCACCCAAAGGTATGCAAAGAAAATTCAAAGGTAGATGTTTTGCTTGTAATACTATTGGTCATATGAAGAGAGATTGCATAGGTAATAAATTTAAACCTCTTAATGGTTATTGTTATAATTGTCATGGTTTTGGACATAGAGCTATTGAATGTAGGAAACCTAAATTTATTGAAAATAATGATGGTAGTAGAATGTTTAGGAATACTAACAATGCAGATAAGAAACCTACTGAAGATATGAACAGAAGAAATGGAGTAATATGGTATAGATGCAACAAGGTTGGACACATTGCTAGAAACTACAGATCACAAATCAATCAGCCTGGACCAAGATATGGAAACAATGGAATTGTTTGTCAGATATGCAACAAGATTGGAGATACAACAAGGTTTTGCAGAATGAACAATAGAGTTTTTCACTCTAATCCTAACCCTAGAAATCATGCAAGAAGAAATGAAGATGCATGTAACAGTCAGAAAGGATGCATAGAACAAGGAGACATATTCAACATTGAAGGTAATCAGGAAGATGAATTATCAAAAGGTAAGAATGAATCTTTACCTGACCTATCTCAAAGTACTTAATTTATGAAAATTGTAGTAGAATAGGAACTTAGATTAGTGTAGAAGTAGATATATTATGAACTAAGTCTTGCATAGTTAATGCAAGGTAGTTTATGATGTTCTAATGTTATGGTTAAGAGCGCAAAGAAAAATATTGTTTTGCGAGATCGCAAGAAGTTTTAAGTTTTGCAAGTTAGTAGAAACAACTTTTCGGAAAGAAGTGGCAAAAGAATTGATTGCGATGTCAGATCTAAGTGAGATTGAATTAATAAAAGGTCATGATCGGTATTAATTGATCATCAAAGAGAATTCAAGTGTTAAGGAGATCAAAGAGAAGTGATTGGAAGCATTTTTCAAGGATTTGGAGAAGAATTTTGTGTCAAATCTACGCAAGCCCTAAAATTGTGAAATCAAGGTATTTTACTTGATAGATCTTTAAATCAGTAAAGGAATTAGAAGAAATCATGGATGTTTTAAGAATAGACCTAAGTTGAAAAGGGAACTGGTAGAACCCTTGGAAAATTATCCTAGGATAGCTTTATCATCTGTACTAGACAGATTTTTACACCTAGAGAATGTCAGAAGTTATCTTGGATGCAAACTAGAGACTGTCAGTGATAGTGATTTCACCAAGGAATATCAGAAGATCTACAATTAGGACATGACATTGAAAGAAGGATTTGAACATTTGAAAGACAATGAAATCATTAAGTATGCATAATAATATGAATTTGACAATGAATAATGTACTAAGATTATCTTAAGCAGAATTCATAAAAGGAAGTTTTGGTTAGAATATAGAGTGATATATATCACATCTGATTTGATTCATGAAGTCACTGGATTATCCAAAACTAGAGCCATTCCTTTAAATGAGAAAAACATGAGGAAAACAGTCATTGATAACACAAATTCATCCTATAATGGTAGAGGAATTGTGATTAGTTAGATCAAACAAGATGATGTCAGATACTTATGTAAGATCCTAACCACTAAGTTTTGTGCAAATTCAAGAGAGGATGACATGGCAGCTGGAATGATACATGCAGCTTATCTAATGTGTTTTGACAAGGTACAAGTTGATATGTGTGAGATTCTAAGAATTCAACTATTTGAGAACTTGGAAAAGATTAAGAAAACTAAGTATACATAGTTTAGGTTGTAATGCCCACCCTAGCATCTTCTTGTGTTAGACTGACAGGACTATTGCTTTGATACTTTGGGATTTTATGATGGATTGTGATTATTATTTAGTTAGCATTTTATGAGACATTTGAGCATATATATTTGGTTACTGTAGTTATTTGGACATATTAAATGAGTTTTAATTTAATGATGAATGGCTAGAAATGAACTATCAGTAAAATGTTTTACATTGATTTGTGTTATGATGGTTATATTATGATCTAACCCTACTAACCCTATTATGGTTTTATGTTCACTGGTTGATGTGAGTGTAGGATGAGGATGGGCAGTAGTAGTTATTCCTATGGGAGGTCCACACGATGTCACACTCTCCCTCCTTGTTTGCCACTGTTTGTTTATATTTATATATATTTGTATATGCATATCAGTTGATGATGTAGGATACAGGTACCAAGCATCGTTGCACCTGGCTACATAGGTCTGAGCATGCCTTCAAAATCCTTGAACTGTTGATGTGTGGAGATTTAACCAAGATACTCTCAAGGTTACCCATGGACTTAGAATTCTATTTAGGGAGTTATCCTAGTTGGGGAAGTAGAGTGTAGTTTATGTTATGGACTTGATTTGATGTTGGTCTGAGTGTGTGTTAGGAGTTAGAATTAATCTGTTATGTATAATAGTTATAAATATGTTATAATTGTTTGTATTCTATATAGGTATGTATATATGTGGGTGCACATGCATATATCCATGCTTATATAAATAATAATAATTATATGTTTTCATTATTTGTGTAAATGGTATGTTATTTGTAATAAGTATAAAATGAGTGAAACAAAGTATATTTGATGAATGTATTTTATAAAAAACAAATAATAATAAAATAATAAAAGGAAAATGCCCTTTGTAGTAAAATTAGCTATCTAGGTGGGAGTTGAACTCAAGACCTCATAGAAGTTAGGTTACTTGTTTTCCGTTTGTGCTATGTGTCTTTCTTGGAGGGTATTTGTTTATTATTCTTGTTATGCTTTCTTTTAAATGGTATTTTAATTAAATTTCACTAAAACTTTGATTAAGTCCTTACGGGAATTATTTGGTTGTTCCTCCAACCAACTATAGAAGTTGGAGAATTTGCTTCCTGTAAAGTAACTCCTCCAACCACATAGTTGGAGGATAAATAATTGTAGATTTTGGTATGAAGGGGGATGATGATTTTGGATGATAATTTTGGAGTATAACTTTTGGAAGATTGACTTTCTTTTGAGATTGTCTGTGATTGATTACTCCAGAAAATCTTGGTGAATGTTTATGTGAGGCTGAGAGTTTTTGGTTGGTGAAGTCATCTATGTGAGGATTGCCTAGAGTTGATTGCTAGAGGAGTATTTTTAGGAGGATATCTGGTCAAGGCTAGAAATTTTGTAGAGAGTCTCCAACCAAGGGATAGATGATTCTCCACAGGACCACGGGTAGGGTCTAACCTGGGAAGAATCTCCATTCTTCCCATGAGTATGATTGTGTATATGAATGATCTATTACTCGATGAGATTATGATTGTTTAATTTTTGTTTGGAAACAGGAACTATAGATATATATATGTTGTATTTTCTATGTATTTGCAATGTGTTTGTGAAAATTTATTTTTATGAATGTTTATATGTTCACTGTGGTGAAACCTCACTGGGAGGGTAGAAGTGGTTTTGATCTTGTAGGATATTGTATTATACTATCATTGGATGTATAATGAATGCTTCCAGAATCTAGAACTTCTGTTTCAACCTTACTGTTTCATATCTATTTATATGCCACCTTTCTTTTCCTAGATCTAGAATATATTTGTTAGATAGATAGGGAGGATTGAAGGGCTTTTTCTAAAGGGAAACTAGGAGATCTCAAATGGGTCATGCTCGGATTAGGCAACCATGGTCCCCATAATGCCCATTTTTACCCGCAAGTCAAAGTTGACAGTCATTTTCTATAGTTCCTGTCGATTTAGTGTTAACCGAGTCAGGTTGGTTTAGTGTTAACTGAGTTAGGTCAGTATTGTGTCAACTAAGCAAGGTCGGTATAGTGTTAACCGACCAAACCAACATTGCTGACCAAAACAATGTTCACCAAGAAAAATTGTGTCAACCGACCAGTCCAGTATTAACTGACTAGTCCAGTATTAACTAACCAATGCAGTAATAACCGATCAGTCCAGTGTGAACCAGCCAAGGTAGTGTCAACCGATAGAGCTAGTATAAACTGAGGAAAATAGGATTCAAGATTTATACAATAATTTTATGTACTTTAATTTCTTATAATTTAAGTTATACTTGTATAAAGGGTTTAGGTACCTTCTGAGATGATTAGGATAGGTTTCAGATTCATAGGAGTTAAGATGTAGATTATAATTTTGAGATTTCTTTAAAAATTCTGACTTAGCCAAATTTCAGTCACATGAGACTTTTCCTTGATTTTTGAAATAAGCTATGGAATGTTGTGTCAATGCATGTGGGAAGTTTTTATGTTGTGTTTAATGAATTTCTATACATGGTTTTGAATTTAAGCTTTTGTTCATACTTGGCTTTTGGTAGAATCCATAATATAAGGTCAGAACTTGTTCGGGTGGCCTGAGTGCACTGGAGGGTTCCCTAGACCTATGAGATGGATAATTTTGAGATTACTTGAGGTTTTCTTGGTTTGTGTGTGTGTGGGGTAAGGGATAGGAACCATAAGTGAGTAGCTCACCATAGGTGTTGGAACCCTTAAGTGGTTGCCAGATGATCCTATGGGTGGGTTTGTAAAAAGTGATACCCTTAAAAATTAACCTGGGAAGGGGGGATTCAAAAGATAATGAAAGAGAATATAATAATGGCCACATAGACCTGATTGGAGTACCAGGACTAGGGATAACTACCAGGGTGGATCCCTATTCATAAAAGGGGGACTGGGGTTACATGGTTGCCAGGGTGGATCCCAATACATAGGTTGTGTGATGACACTCACTTAGGTGGTATCCTAGAACCTTGACCTCTATGTTATAGTATGATGATATTTTATGTTCTTTTTGAGTCTTGGATTTCTTTATCTTTTGAGCCTTAGATTTATTAGGGCCTTGTAAGTACCTTGGTTCTATCTCCTAGCACAGGAGGGTGGAACCTCACCAGTTCCACATGGTTGGGTGGAAAAAATCTTTCGAGGTCCTATTTGTGGCTCGTGACTTGGATATGTTCAAATTCTATGAAGATCTTTATATTGTATCATTGTTACTAAAAGTAAAGATGTAAAGATATGTTGTAATGCCTTTGGGATTTTCATGTATTTGTTATTGTAATGAGATTTACTATCAAATGATGTAATTGAAAAAAAAAGCAATGTAACTGGGAGGGATAGTACTAGGTTTGATTTCAAGGGTTATTATTTCAAAGAGCAAAGTTGGAAATGTACAATGTAATGTTGAATGATCTTTTCTATCTCTTCTTTGTTGCAATGAAAGGAAAATATTTATTATGATAAGGTTGAAATGTAATTTGTAATGAATAGTCATTCAATGTGTAGGAAGGTGAAATGAAATTAGTATATTAAGTAAGGAATATAATTGTAAATGAAATGTTATTTTCTTTCTCTATCTCTTAAGTTCTAAATGTGAAAGTAAAGAAGGAAATGAAATTCAATTTGGATAATTAATGTGAATATGTCAGCAAAGGAATTCATTAAGGGAACCTTAAGGAATGTTAATGTGATGTAGTAATGATTTAATGTTAGGAAAAAATTTGTTAGTTGCAATTTTTGGTCTTAAGACCTGATTCCTTATGGGTTCCCTGGTGGGGACATTACATAGGTTCTCATCCTTAATCACCTATATGTTTTTTCATCTATTGAGAATATTTCCTTACAACATTGGAAATGACTGGAATGATGGCCAAACTAAAATGGAAAGGATTAACCTAGTGTACAAAAGACATGTTATTCATAAAGTAAATGAGAGTGCAGTACTGATAATCAAGACATTTCAGGATATTGTGTCTAGCAAATCAAGGATCCCATAGTCTCTTGTGGAGAAGTATAAAAATGACATATGTTTTATGGTTGATACTGACTTTACCTACATTGAAGCAGTAGAACCTAGAACATAGTTCATAGACCCTCTTGGCTATGGGATATCTGAGGTAGAGACATAAGAGTATGTTAGCAAGTTACTTAAGTGTAAGTTGGACACTTAGTGTAATAGGTTTGGAACCTTTGAGGAGAACTTCAACTCCACAAAGACCTTACTTGAAGAGAAGTAGTCAAAGAAAAGAGTTGAGAGTACTATAAAGAAAATTCTAAAAGACACAGGGATGATAGAGCATGAATTTTTAGTAGCAAAGCAAACAGTAGCAGCAATCAAAGACAGTGGAAAAAAAGAAGTTTTGTCTATTCCACCTTTATCATCAATAGTAGCACAGCAAGAAGAATCACAAGTGAAGGTGAAAGTGGAAGAAATTGAGAAGGATCAAGAAGAAAAGATATCCACTAAATCCACTTCCTCCACACCTAGAAAAATAGTAAAAGAGAGTGCTACTAGACTGGGAAAGAGGCAGAAAACATTAGTGCAACCAGTTCCAAGAAAAATTCCAAAAATCAAAGATGATGTCACTTCTATTAAGAAGAAAGCTTGGAAACCTAAAATTGAGAAGCTTAATGAGCAGATCATTGAGGATGGAGACTTTACAAGAATGAATAAGTACTATGATCTTTATGGTTATGTAGAGAGACTTAATCTAGAGAATGCAGTAGTAAAGCATATGATTTTGTCTAATAAGAAGTTTGATACAATTCAGGGTCAGATACCTGATGATTTGTATAATAAACTTGTGAATAGGAAGAAGAGAGCATCAGAGGAAGACACAACTATTAGAGAAAAGCTTGTAAGGAAGCTCTATGTAGTAAAAGATGAAGCACATTTTGGTCAAATCATGAAAGCCTTAAGCACCCATCTAAGAACTAAGAAGAAAACCATTCAGATTATGGGAGGCAGATGTGAAGAAGTTAACTCAAAAATAGAGCAAGCAATAATCAAGGTTATGATAGAAAATGTTGGAGAACCATCAGTTGCAGCAGAGCAAGTAGGTGAAACAGAACAAGAGGACATTCCCTCTCCTCTAGCCATAAACATTGAACATGAAAACATGAATGTAGAAGGAACAAAGATCACCTTGGATACTGATGATAATGTATTCAAGAATCTGGAGAACATTGTTGACAATTCAGCCTTTAAAGAGCAGGAAACTACAAAAGGAGAAGAGAAATCAGAAACCACTATTGTAGAACCCTCAATGATAGAAAAATAAGTACCCATTCCCACTAAAGAAGACATTAGTCTTACTCCTGAGACTGGAAAGAACAATCAGATTGGATCTATGATTGAGCACTTGGGAAAGGAAGTAGATGATGATGATCAATTGGAATTGATCACATCCTTGAACAAAATCATTGGCAAGAACAAGAAAGTGAAAAGTCTTGAAGGATGCATGAAGGAACTTACTGAGAAGTTACAAAGCATTATAACTACACAAATTGTAGAAGATGACCCTTTGGAGAAAGAAAAGAAGGTAATGAGCACTTTTGATAATGCATTCAAAAATCTATCTAATATTGCAAAAGTGAAAGCACAAGCAACCTATGAGCCTAGAATGCTTTTGAACATCAGCCAGAATATCAGGAATGATATCAACAATCTTGATATCTGTATAAAGGACTTGAGGAAGAATTTGGAAATAGGAAAATATTTGTACATCCAGTGTACAAAATCAGAGACCTTCACAGCAGAAGAAGATAAGAAGATGAAGTTGAAGGAAGCATAAATTTAGAATGAAACAAACCTTCTTTCTAGCCCCAATGTGAAGGTATTTGATGTTGAGAAGAAGATTCGTAAGTTATATGATGAAATCAGATTTTTGCAAGATGAGAGAGATAGAAAAATGAAAAGATTCACTCTTTTGAGAGAACACACTTCTATGAAGTTAAGCATTATTGAAGAACAATTGGAAGAATGTCTTTCAACTAAGACATCTTTTCAAAAGTTTAACTTTGAAAACCTCCAAGCATGTGAAATAGCATCTCATGGACACTACTCAATGTGGTAGATTCCATTAAGAAATCATGGGAGAAGGAGTTAGAAGCTATGAAGATTGATTTTGTAGATTATGTTACAAGCCTACCGGCTTTGAAATAATTGAATTAAGGTATAATCTTTTTGTGATACAGTTTTGTAACCCTCCTTACCTTTATTTTGTCATTGTTGTCAAAGGGGGAGAGATATATAGAAGAAAATTGATATTATATGATAAGGATTGATACTCTTAGGGGGAGTACTATAGTAGAAATAAGATTTTTGAGGAGTTATAAGGATAGTATATATATTTTATACTATGGCCACAATTTTGAGATTTTGAAGTTGTACACTTAGCCAATTTTCTCATATGTTGCCACCAATGACAAAGGGGGAGATTGTTAGAAATTTGGTTGAGTTGATTACATAGATGTTGTCATTATGGCAACATATGATCTACATGAAGATCGTACAGGTCAGAGAGCTAGTATGTGAGAGCGCAATGCAAAATTGTCTAAGTATGAGACAATATTTTTACCAGTGAACCTGGACATAGTTTTTGTTTGAGATGTTGATTGGAGTAAGTTCAATTCTTTTGAACTTGAACATAGACTCTATGATGACTATTGAAGACCCATCTCAGAGCACAAGTTAGTACGGCATGTATGGAAGAAGTTATGATAGTTTTACTGAAGATAGTGTCAAGTCGACAGGACAGAATATGAAGACAGAATTGGTAAAGACTTAAGGGATTATTTTGTTTATCAAAATAATGAATTAACAATATAAAGGGACAAAATACTATATTTTTACCCTTGGATAAAGTTATTTTTCTAAATGTAATTGTAATTATAAGAAGATAAGATAATGTAATGAAGCAGTGATATGATGTGAAATATATGAAGCATATGTAATAGCGATAGTGAAAGAACAGTGAAGAAATATTGATGCAAGTAGTATAAGGTTATGTAACTTAACCTTCTTTTGTAATTAGTTTATATTGTACATTACTTGTTTGGGCAGTGGGCTCATCTGGTAATCACATTTTGTACTACCAACTCCTAATAGGGTTGAGGCTTCTAACAAGGCCTATAGTCCCTTAATCAGGACTGATACACTATATGCTTGTAATAGAATGCGAAAAGGGTCAACATCCTTAACATGATACTTTTTATTAGTGGATATTTGTGGGTTCCATCCCCACCGAGGTTTTCCCTTGGCCAAAGTTTCCTCGAGAACAAATAATGTGTTATGAGTTCTTTAGTTTTATTGCTATGCATGTTGTTTAGCTTCTTATGTTATATATGTGTAAAGATAATATATTATATCCATAATTGGGAAAAAGTAAAATTTTGTAGAATATTGATTCACCCTCCCCTCTCAGTATTCCCTATTTCTAACAACTACAACTCTGAAGTCGGCTTCCAAATAGATCATCTCAAGAATACATGCCACAACTGATGTCATCCTACTTTCCATACCTTGATAAGATCAAAGAACATTCTATAGTACCCTATCTATCATCCCTTAAGCTTTCATGCATTTAATCCTCAACACCTATAAGATATACCCAAAACTCAGAGACTTACTCTATCAACTTCCACTGTCACTATCTAGTAACTAGTCTTCACCAAATCTTCTCTAACTCAGCTAATATGTAATATTATATCATGTGATCTTAGATATAAGATCAAAACACCTTCCTATACACACAACTAACTTGACACATTCTAAAACATTCATACAGTATCTGTACATTGTAATAACCAGTTTTTTCTCTTAATTAAAACATATGTTGACATCTATGACAAAACATGAATGACAATAGCAGTAATTCCAACATCACTCAATGTAGTGATTAAACATATTAAATGTATCCAATAATCTCCCCAATGCATTATAAATATCCAACAATCTCCCCATTTGGCATTGATGGAAACATATGGGAAAATCCATCAACCCAAAAGAATTCTCTCAGTACCTTTACCACATAGTCTCTTTCTCTTAGGATTTTCATATAGTCTCTTTCCCCCTTTGAAAAAAATGGCAAAGGGTGCCATAATTCATCAACTGTCTTCAAAGATAACTCCCTCAGAGGAGTAGATCCACACATCAAGTCCATAGTATTATAAGGCTCTGAAAACCTCTAGACTGATGCATCCCTACATCATTTAATTCTCACTAGGAGGGGCGTACACCCCAAGCATACCTCTGAGATACTCAAAGGCATCTTTTGGCAATGGCTTTGTAAATATGTCTTCTATCTTTTCCTTTGTGCTAATGTATTCCAATATTATTTCCTTCTTAGCTACCTTGTCTCCCAAGAAGTGGTACTTAATAAAAATATGCTTAGTTTTAGAATGCATCACAAGGTTCTTTGACATGTTTACTATACTGGTTTTATCACAATGGATAACCACTAGTTCATTAAAAGTTATTCCAGTATCTTTCATCATTTGTTTCATCCAAAAAATTTGAGTACAGTTAATAGAAGAAAAAACAAACTTTGATTCTATAGTAGATTGAGCTATACAATCTTTCTTTTTACTTAGCCATGAAACCAACTTTTTCCTAAGGAAAAATGCACCTCCACTAGTACTCTTCTTGTCATCAATATTCACTGCCCAATTAGCATTAGTATAAGCATGAAGTTTAAATTCATCATTTCTATCATACCATAAACCACATTCCATTATTCCTTTTAGATATCTAAATATCCTTTTTACAATAGCTAGGTGTGTCTCTTTAGGTTCTGCCTGATATCTAGCCACAATTCCAATAGCATTAGCAATATCTGGTCTATTGTAAGTAAGCTATTGTAATACACCAACCATTGATCTGTACTTAGTCTAAAAAATACACTTTGTCTCATCATTATTTGTTAGTTTATGACCAGTCACCATGGGTGTACCAACTGGTTTACAGTCTTCCATTCCAAACTTTTTCAACATTTCTTTAAGATACTTAGTCTCATAAATAAAAATCCCATTCTTTCTCTGATTTATTTGCATTCCTTGAGAGAATTTAATTTTGCCTATCATGGACATCTCAAATTCATTTTCCATCACTTTAGAAAATTTCTTACACATTTCATCATTTCCTCTAAAGATAATATCATCAACAAAAAATTCTATTATCAGAATTCCATCTTCACTAGTTCTTAAGTGCAAGTTATTGTCAGCATTACCTTTTCTAATTTGAATTTTTTTTAATGTGTACATTGTTGTCCCAATAGCTTCTCTCCAATGTGTTGGGAGTTCCCTTTGATATTCAACTTGTAGATTTATACTTTGATGGATAACTTCTAATGATACTTTGACTCTATCACCACTTCGAAGTCTACAAGGAAGAGGGCCAATTAACAAGGATCAACAATGAGATCCTCCTAAAATTTGAGCCTTAATGCTCAGGAAGGTGTACCCTTGACTCACCTCTCTAAAGGAGTCTCAAAACAATATACAACTATGTCCTTTACTAACTGACTAAAAGATATTATCATTTAAATTTGGGTGTGTGTGGTTGATGACAATGAAATGCCAACAGAGGATGGACTAGTGCCTTAACCTAGGGAAAAGAGTCACCCAATTACATACATCAGCTGAAGATCTTAAATCAAACACTCTTGGGCTCAGGATAAGTGCTTTTCCTATTACCCCTCTCCCTCAAACACCAAGACATCAAATTCTTATTTGGTTGTAAACTCATTGAACTCACCTAGAAGACTTTAATCCTAACTTTTTTAGGAACTCAGAGATAACTTCACAATACTCTTTGTTTACCATATGTTATTACACTTTGTGACACTAACATATATGAGCTCAAAACCAAAACAAGAAGACATACACAAATGTAAGATTAGAACTCAATAGCATTCTCATTAACATATTCAGGGTCAATATACAATCAAAGAAACACAAGGATAGGAAATAGACCCAAAATCCTTCTCCTCTTTCCTCAAATGTTCATACAATCACAACCACTAGAACTGACCAAAATTTAGAACAGAACCTCAGGACCGAACCCTTACTCTATCAAAAAACTAACTACTTATACCCCTAGTCACCTTGGAATCCTCAAAGAGGATGAATCAAGCTTTGGGTGACTAGGGTTAGGGTTTCAACTACCCAACCAATCAAAAATTACAACAAAAGTTATTGCAGGGGAAGAAACATAGGCAACCTGGAGAAAATGAATCACAGATAGATTTGCAATCATCAAAATCTGTGAGAATAGTACAGAACACCAAGGAATTGCCATGAAAACCAATCAAATTGGCCACCTACAAACACACCTCGAGCACAAAACCATGCTTCTCTTGGTGCAAAAATATCATGCCACTGACCACAGAGACCCTCGGATCAGTCAGCAACAACCAACATGACCAAACCAATCGAAATCAGCGCCAAAAACCATAAATTTTGGTACTTCTTGTCACTAGAAACCCTCTGCAAATTTGAATTTGTATTTCAACAGTTAGTTTCATAGCACCAGTAATGAATCGGCAGTCGACATTCAAAACTCAATCAACTTTAAGTCCTGACCATCAGATCTTTGCTTTTCACGGGCCTTATGACTTATCTTTTGAAAAGACCCTAGTCACATTTAGCAAACTGGTGACTGAAGGTTTTCATGAGTTTGCAGAACACTTTATGTCTTTGCTAAAATATTTAGCAATTATGTGACCTTCCTTCACTAAATAGCCAGACCTTTTAGAATGCCGCAAAATTTCTTTGTGAATGAGCGAAGCCCTTGGACCTTTTCAGCACCGCTAACCTTATTTATCTAGACCGCTAGACTTTTGACCTCCACCTGGGCCCACTTTATGCCACCTATCATCATATTACTCACTGAAACTACCCGGTCACTCCTAACACTAGACCCACCTTTATTTGCCTTTGAAATCAGACCACGGGCGCAAGATCTCATGGCTCTGACACAACCCATGAGATCATATGCCAACCACTGATTCCATCCTCATCACCAACTTTTTTGACAATGTACCCACCCTCCCTTATCATCCACGTCGACTAATGAGGAGACGCCATTTGAGTACACATAGTAGTGGACCCACCATATTTTGTCACATTTGAAAAAGGTAAAATCGATGGTTGTCTGAAGATCTCATGCATCTGACACATTCCTTAAGAATTTACACTTGTCATCGATTCTCTGCATATGTCAAGACCCTCTGACAAGCCAAAAAATAGGTCCCACTGACAACTACCAACACATTAAATTATGGACCAATCAAAAACTGCCAACTATGACTACATGTTATTTTGGACCCACCTTTATCTCTGACATGAACACCTAGAGGATCAGACAGATGGCGCATGATCTAAAGGGCTCAAAAGATTCTATGTGCTTATACGCCAACTGTTGATCTGGAATCTTAGCCGATATCACAGAGCATGACCCCACCGTGCTGCATAGCATATCTCGATGAATGAGAGATTACAATGTCATAGAATCTAGCAAGTAGACATGTAACTTTTTCTTCACTCACAAGTCACTCTAACAACTTTGACACTTCATTGTTTATCTTGCCCAATGAGGAGATGCCACCTGAGCCTACCTGGTAGTGGACCCACCTGCATTGAAAGGTTACATCATAAAAGAGAATCAATGACCATCATAAGATCACAAGCCTCTAACAAAACCCTTGCAAACTTATGAAAGCTGTAGTAATAATATGGTGTTAGACAGCCAGGCCCAGGAAAATATAGAGGTTGTCAAGACATTAGGCTTAGGGAGATAATAAGCGCTAGGGACTTAGGAAAAATTAAAGACCGTCAGGTGATAGAAACTTAGGAAAATTACAGCCAACCCCACAAGGTGATAAAATAATAAGGCACATGCATTTAAAGGATTTTAAGTGACCCAAAAAGTAACAACAAATTAGAACAAGGCCAGGGCAATACAAAGGGTTTTTCAAAGTAACGACTAGTTTATGAATTTTGCTTAGGGTTTTAGCCAGAGACATGAAGAATACTACAGAGGCTAGGGGAAAGATGATGAAGCCATGAAATTTTTTGCACATGCTAATAGTGGCTCTATCTGGGGATGTATGCCTCCTGCAGGCATAGAAAGGACATAGAATCACTAGTTAAAGCAGACCATCCCACTGGAAATAACTAGCAATAGCGAGAAATAGGACCAAAACCCTACAAACTAGGACAAAACAAGACAGGGGCAAGCAAATTTACAAAATTTATAGAATGTACAGACCTAACTACTATTCATGGAAATAAAATACCTTCAATTGAAGTATTTCTTCAAGAATTGTGCATGGACTGGCAATTCTTGAACTTCACCATTTAACTCTTTCACAGTGTATGAATCCTGGCCCCTTTTTTCATGAATTTGATATGGCCCTAGCCAAATGGGATCAAATTTACCATGTTTTCCTTTATCCTCCAGTCTGGCATTCCAAATTAACACCAAATCACTAGGCTCAAACTTCCTATCAACAGTCTTCTTGTCATACGAATTCTTAACCTGCAACTATAGCTTGGCATTTCTTGCAACTGATTCTCTCCTTATTTCATCTAGCTTGATGAGATCCTCAATTCTCAACTGCATCTCATCATCTATGTCATCATCATATAATTGCACAAATTTATACATTTCCAATAAGTTATTTTGAGGCATTCTTGCATGTATTCCATATTCTAGGTCAAATGGTACACAACCAATTGCCCTCTTCATAGTTACCCTATCAGCCCATACAACTAATGGTGGTTTTGAATTCCATGCTCTTTTATTCTTTTCAAGAATCCTCTTGAGGATCTTCATCAAGCTCTTATTTTTTGATTTTTCCTTTCCATTCCCTTATGGATGATAGGGAGAAGAGTATGACATCTGAATTCCTAGATCCAAATAGAATTCATTGTATTCAACAAACTTGAAGCACATTGCATTATCACTAACTATTCTGTTAGGGCAACCAAACCTTGTAACAATGTTGTTCAACAAGAAATATGTTACCACCTTACTAGTTGCATTTCTTCTAGGGATAGCCTCTACCCACTTAGTAAAGTAATAAGTGGCAACTAAGATCCAAGAGTGTCCTCCACTTGACTTGTTTGGTATCTCCCCTATGAAATCAATTCCCCATTATTGGAAAGGAGCCTGCACCTCAACTGGCCTCAAAGACACATTGCCTAAACATTTAAGCTTACTAGAGAACCTTTGACAAGCATCACACCTCCTTACCAACTATTTTGCATCCTTGAAGACTGTGGGCCACCAAAATCCTACTCTCAAGATTTTATGAGTAGTTGTTTTACCCATATAATGCCCACCACAAACTCTATCATGCATTTCCTTTAACAACTTGTTAGCCTAATTCTCATCTATACATTTCAACAGTATGCCATCCAAATTCTATCTATACAATTTACATTTCACAATTACATACTTGATGGCCTGTAATATTAGTTTCCTCTTCTTATTGTCATCCATGTCTACTGGACATTTCATGTTCCTTAAGTAATAGATGATATCTTGATTCTAGATACAATCATCCATGTCACATGTATAATCAAATTTAGCTTGATTTATTTGATTTGCATCAAGATTGGATTGATCCATCAGTTTTGCCAATCCTTGTCCTCTAACCAATTTAGTAATTTGGATGTCAATGTTGAATTCTTGGATCCTATTGATCCATCTGCATCTTCTCCCAGACACCTCTTGCTGTGAAAAGATATCTTTGACTGCTGCACTTGGCATAAAGGCAATCACAACTACTCCCATCAAATAACATCTAAAAGCTTTTACAGCCTTGACCAATGCATATGCTTGTTTTTCATTTATGTCATATTTCAATTTAGAAGCCTGCAAAGATTTACTAAAGAATGCAATAGGCTACTCTAAACCATCCTTATTTTTCTGCAACAACACTATAGCAATAGTATGAAAAGATGCAAAAGAGAAGATATGCATTGGGATACTATAATAGGGTGCCTTAAGCACAAGTGCATCTTTAATAGCTTGCTTGATATTCTTGAAAGCTTCATCAGGCTCACCTTCCCATGTAATAGTAGATCCTTTTTTTAACATCTTGGATATAGGTCTAGTGACCTCAGCAAAGTTTGTTACAAATCTTCTCAAAAAATTTATGTGTCCAAAGAAGGACTGAATTCCTTTGATATTCTTTGGTCTTTTAATCTTATCAATGGCTACCACCCTCTCAGGATCAATCCTAACTCCTTGCTTCCCTACTAAGTGGCCAAGCAACTTACCCTCAGTGACACCAAAAGCACATTTCCTTGGGTTTAATGAAATGCCATATTCTAAAGCCCTCACAAATATCTTCTCTAAATGAGTACAGTGGTCTTCTACCTTCTTGGAATAGGCAGTTAAATCATCTTGATAAAAAACAAGGAAATCATCAATAAAATCTGAAAAGGCAACATCCATTACCCTCTAAAAAGTAGCACCAGCATTTGTGAGTCCAAAAGGCATTATCACATAAACATATGTCCCCCAAGGTGTTGTAAAAGCTATCCTAAACTATTCTGATTCTTTGACAATTACCTGATTGTAACCAGAGAAGCCATCCATCATAGATATCAATTCTGATCCGGTCACTCTCTACAACATAGATTTCATATTGGGCAGACAATAGTTATCCTTTAAAGAGCTGATGTTCAAATTCCTAAAGTCCACAAAAAGCCTGATGTCACCATTTTTCTTTCTCACAAGAACAAGGTTTGAAACCCAAGAAGAGTGCCTTATAGGCTTGATAATGCCAACATCTCTTAACTTCATCAATTCTTCTTGCATCTTAGGTGCCAAAGTAGGATTAATGGGCCTTTGTTTTTCCTAGAAAGGTTTAGCATCTTCCCTCAAAGGAATGATATGCTAAAACAAGTCTTCTTTATAAACCTTTAGGTCATCATATGACCATGCAAAAACATGCTTGAATTTTCTTAGTAATTCAATCAGAGATTTTCTCACATTGTGAGACATGTCCCTACCAATGTATACCTTCTTAGGTGCCTCATGTGTTCCAAGATTTATCTCCTCTAGATCAGCATGATCATCTCTTTTGATACTCTTTTGAACTCTATCCTGGTTATCAAAGATAGTCTCCAAAATAACAAGCCCCTTAGGCACCTTGTTAGTTCTAAGTTGAATGACCTCATTGCCAAAGACAACCTCTTTTCCTTCTATAGTCTCAACCAAGGCTGAACAATCAAATTCCTAACCATGATACTGATCTTCACAACTCATAAACTTCAAAATATCATTATCATCATCAAAAACTTGCCAATTTTCAATATTCTCTGGTACACTAGGCCTAGCCTAAACTTCAACTTTAGAGAGACCATCAAAAGTAATATCAATGGGATTGATTGCAATATTGACTAACAAATCAGCCATCTTATTATTACTCCTATCCTTCAATTCAATATTGAAGGCATCAAAATGTTCAATCAAATCCCACACAACATTCCTATATTGTTTTAACCTTTTGTTCTTGGAATCATATACTAGCCTGACTTGGAACACCACCAACTTAGAATCACCAAAAAAACATAAACAATTAATACCATGCTTTTGTGCCAACCTCAGTCCTAACAACAATGCCTCATATTCTGCTATATTGTTGGTACAAAAGAAATTCATTGTGAAAGAAAATTTGTAGGTGTTTCCATTAGAAAAAATAATTAAAATACCTGCTCTTGCTCCATCCTTGCAATTTGCACCATCAAAGTACATTGCCCACAAATCACCCTTCACAAAATTAACACTTACCTCAATAGAGATAGGTGACAAAATATGTTGCTTCTCAAGTACAGGGATCTCTACCCTAAAAGAATTAATATCAGTATCCACAAAACATGTAGTTTCATTATCAATACTTCTCTCAATCATGTGGCATGCTCTTGGTTCTCACTCAATCTTGACAAACTGATCATCAATCTTGAAAGTGGCATAGGACAAATCACATTGTAAACTTCCACCCATGGTAGCACTCCACCTTCTAGATAGCAGCATCCCATAATGAGGAGGGATGTCCACCACCAACACACTCATTGTTAACTCTTTCTCTAGAGATGTTTCTAGCCTATATGGCATTGCATTGATAGTCCCAATGACTGGTACCTCCCTCTGATCCTTTACACAACATCTGCCTTGAACTATATCAACTTTAAGGCCAAATTTTTTCATAATCTTAAATGGCATAACAGTATTAGAGGCACCACTATCAATCATACAATTTCTTAATTTCATTCCATTCACAAGGACACTTAAAAAGAATGGATAAATGTTTACAAGGCTAGCATTGACAGAACTGTTCAAGTATATAGCAGGAATTTGAGATACAATTCCCTGAGCAGCAACTCCTTTCAAAGCTTTATCATGAAATCCATTGCATGCAACATCATTATTATGAACATTATCTACCCATGCAATAGCTATGTCTTTGTGTTCAAGGACCCTCAACAATTATGACAATGGAACCTTAACTTTAATTTGGGACAATACAGATAACATATCAATAGGAGCAGAGGAAGGAATCTTAATCTGCACTACCTTAATGTCCTTTTGCTTATCTGATACATTAGGTGTATTGGCCACCATCATTTTTTCAATCTTAGCCATTGTGCTAATTGGCTTCTCAATCTCACTTGAAAATATTTAAACTCCAACTCCCTTAGGCTCATAATTCTTACCTTTTACATTCTTGAATTTCACCATGTGATCACCTTTTGATTTGTTCTCATTAGGCTCTTCGGAGTTGGTACTCTTTATAAACATTATTGAAGCTTTTCCATTTGTATCCCTTGCCACCATGCTCCTAGTTTGCACTTGGGAAATCATTTCTATGGTAATTCTATCCATCTCTTCTTTAGGTCTCCTTAAATTTACTGGCTCAGAAGAAGAGTTCATGTTACATTTCTTTTCATCAATGCCTTCATCATCAGAAAATACCTCTTGATGAAAAAGGGCTTGATTGTGTCTCTTCACATTTACATGTGCTTCTTCATCAAAATCAGAATCATCTTCATATCCTAGATATGAAGTAGCCATGTTGCATCCAACATCATCTTGATCTTCTTCTTGATAAATCTCCTCATTGCCATAATCTTGATTTACAGCCATAGAATGTGCAACCACACAATGCTCTATAGAATGAGGGGACTAGCATGCAACACACCAAAGTATGTCCTCCATGACATTTATTGAAGCTTTTTGTAGAGGTTTAGGGACACCTCTATCATTGTTTCCTCTTGCAATAGGGACAATAGGCTTTCCATCCTTCCATTGGGTGTTGTAGGGGTAGTTCTGCAATCTATTCTACTTATTGAAATTGTTATTGAACTGAGGCCTTTCATTGGTAGGAGCACTATGGTTCCTATTTGTAGGTGCCTTCAAATCCTTCAATGCATTGAGCACCTTATCCAATTTATCTTCTTCTTGCCTCCTAGTTCCAACATTCCTGTCATTTTCTTTTTTGTATTTCTTGTCCCCAAACAACTTAGGGTCTTCTCTCTTCCCACCCAGCTTCCCTGATATCTTCATATTGTTTTGAATATTGACAAAAATCCTAAAAGTATCTTTAAGAGTTCTTGGTTCCTTGTCCCTCAACAAATAACCCATCTTTCCATCAAATGCGTTGAAGTATGTAGTTAGACAAACATTGTCATCTAACCGCATAACTTGAAATAACTTATGCATACCCTTCTGAAATCTCATATTAAATTCAGCTGCAAACTCATTCTAATTTTTCCTGATGGTATTGAATTCATTTAACATGAAACTAGCATTTGGCCTATCACCATACTACTCTTTGAAACATCTCTCAAAAGAATCCCAAGTATCAATACATTTATCAGGAAGTCTCTTAAACCAATCTCTAGCATCCTCCACCAAAGACTGAACAAATAATTTCATGACTACATCCTCATGCTCTACCTCATAATCATTAATCATATCAACAAATAACCTAAGATGCTCCTCACAACTAATAGCATTGTTACCTACAAACTTAGGTACCTTATCTCTTATATCATTTGGAAAAGCATTCGGGTAGCCTGGGATCCCATCAAAAGTAATTTGCCTATAGCCTTCTAGTTGCATAGGTCTTCTTTGAAATCCTAAACTAGTGTGCCCACTTGAATTATTTTTTTATCTACATTCCCACCCACCTACACATTTGACTGTCTATTAGGATCAACAAATGATTTTGTGGATACATTAGGAATTAGATTACTAGTAGTAGCATTGCTAAGTGGAACAGTAGTGTTCATAGATGGCATACCTAATTCAGTAGCAGAAGGGCCAAGAGAAGTAGCTGATGAAGCCTTCAAGAACTAGATCTTTCTTCTTTTGTCTACAATAGCAACATCAACTTCAGCTCTTTCCAACTCTTGAGTAAGAGCTTCATCCTCTTTTCTTTTTCTTTCTATCTCTGTCTCCCTATTTGATTTTGGTGGTGGGATCCCTGGTATTGTCACAATACTCTTTGTTTACCATATGTTAATACACTTTGTGACACTAATATATATGAGCTCAGAATGAAAACAAGAAGACATACACAAATGTAAGATTGGAACTCAATAGCATTCTCATTAACATATTTAGGGTCAATATACAATCAAAGCAACACAAAGATAGGAAATAGACCCAAAATCTAGCTCCTCTTTCCTCAAATGTTCATACAATCACAACCACTAGAAATCACTAAAATTCAGAATAGAACCTCAGGATCAAACCCTTACTCTATCAAAAAATTGACTACTTATACCCCTAGTCACCTTGGAATCCTCAAAGATGATGCATCAAGCTTCGGGTGATGAGGGTTAGGGTTTTAAGTACCCAACCAATCAAAAATTACAGAAAAATTTATTGCAAGGGAAGAAACATAGGCAACCCAAAGAAAATGAATCTCAGATAGATTTGCAATCATCAAAATCTGTGAGAACAGTACAAAACACCAAGGAATTGCCATGAAAACTAGTCAAATCAGCCACCTGCAAACACACCTTGAGCACAAAACCATAATTCTCCTGGTACAAAAACATCATACCATTGACCACAGAGACCCTCAGATTAGTCAGCAACAACTAGCACCACCAAACCAATCAAAATCGGCTCCAAAAACCATAAATTTTGGTACTTCTTGTTGCTGGAAACCCTCTACAAATTTGAATTTGAATTTCAACAATCAGTTTCATAGCGCCAACAATGAATTGGTGGTCAACATTCAAAAATCAATCAACTTTAAGTCTTGACTGTCAGATCTTTTCTTTTTGTGGGCCTTATGACTTATCTTTTAAAAAGACCCCAGTCACATTTAGCGAACTAGTGACTGAAGGTTTTCTCTAGTTCGCAGAACACTTTATGTCTCCGCTAAAATATTTAGCGATTACACGACATTCCTTTGCTGAATCACTAGACCTTTTAGAATGCCACAAAATTTCTTTGTGAATGAGCGAAGCCCTTGGACATTGTCGGCACCGCTAACCTTATTTATCTAGACCACTAGACTTTTGACCTCTGCCTAGGCCCACTTTATGCCACCTATCATCATATTACTTGCTAAAACTTCCTGGTCAATCCTAACATAGGACCCACCTTTATTTGCCTTTGAAATCGAATGACAGGTGCAAGATCTCATGGCTCTGATACAACCCATGAGATCATACACCAACCGCTGATTCCATCCTCATCACCAACTTTTCTGACAATGTCCCCACCCTACCTTATCATCAACGTCAACCAATGAGGAGATGCCATTTGAGTACATGTAGCAGTCGACCCGCCATATTTTGTCAACTCTAAAAAAGGTAAAATTGATGGTTGATTGAAGATCTCATGTGTCTGACACATTCCTTAAGAACTTACACCCATTGTTGATTCTTTGCATATGTCAGGACCCTCTAACAAGCCAAAATATAGGTCCCACTAACAACTACCAACACATTAAATCATGGACCAACCAAAAACTACCAACTGTGCCTAGGTGTTATTTTGGACCCACCTTTATCTCTGACATGAACACCTGGAGGATTAGATGGATCGTGCATGATCTGAAGGGCTCAAAAGATTCTATGCGCTTATACACCAATTGTTGATCTAGAATCTTAGCCGATATCACAGAGCATGACCCCACCATGCTACATAGGATATCTCAATGAATGAGAGATCACCATGTCATAGAATCTGGCAAGCGGACATGTAACTTATCCTTCCCTCATAGGTCACTCTGACAACTCTGCCACTTCATTGTTTATCTCGGCCAATGAGGAGACACCACCTAAGCCTACCTGGTAGTGGACCCACTAGCATTGAAAGGTTACATCATCAAAGAGAATTAATGGCCATCGTAAGATCACAAGCCTCTAACAAAACCCTTGCAAACATATGACAACCATAGGATTAAGATGGTGTCAAAGAGCCAGGCTGAGGAAAATATAGAGGTCGTTAGGACATTAGGCTTAGGGAAATAATAAGCGCTAGGGACTTAGGAAAAATTAAAGACTGTCAAGTGATAGAAACTTAGGAAAATTACAGCCAACCCTGCAATGTGATAAAATAATAGGGCACACGCTTTTAAAGGTTTTTAAGTTACCCGATAATAACAACAAATTAGAAAAGGACTAGGGCAATACAAAGGGTTTTTCAAAGTAATGGCTAGTTTATGAATTTTCCTAAGGGTTTTAGCCAGAGACATGAAGAATACTACAAAGGTCAGGGGAAAGATGATGAAGCCATGAAAATTTTTGCACATGCTAACAGTAGCTCTATTTGGGGATGTATGCCTCCTACAAGCATACCAAGGACTTAGAATCAGTGGTTAAAGCAAACCATCCCACTAGAAAAAATTGACAATAGGGAGCAACAGGACCAAAACCCTATAGACTAGGACAAAACAAGAAAGGGGCAAGAAAATTTACAAAATTTATAGAATGTAAAGACCTAACTACTATTCATGGAAATAAAATACCTTCAATTAAACTATTTCTTCAATAATTGTCCATGAACTGGCAATTCTTGAACTTCACCATTTAACTCTTTCACAATGTATGAATCCTAGCCCTATTTTTCATGAATTTGATATGGCCCTAGCCAGATGGGATCAAATTTACCATGTTTTCCTTTATCCTCCAGTCTAGAATTCCAAATTAACACCAAATCACCAGGCCCAAGCTTCCTCTCAACAGTCTACTTGTCATACAAATTCTTAACTTGCAACTGCAACCTGGCATTTCTTCCAACTGATTCTCTCCTTATTTCATCTAGCTTGATGAGATCCTTGATTCTCAACTACATCTCATCATCTATGTCATCATCATATAATTGCACAAATTTATACATTTCTAATAAGTTATTTTGAGGCATTCTTGCAAGTATTCCATATACTATCTCAAATGGTGCACAACCAATTGCCCTCTTCATAGTTACCCTATCAGCCCATACAGCTAATAGCAGTTTTGAATTCCATGCTCTTTTATTCTTTTCAAGAATCCTCTTGAGGATCTTCATCAGGCTCTTATTTGTTGATTCTGCCTATCCATTACCTTGTGGATGATAGGGAGAAGAGTATGACATCTAAATTCCTAGATCCTCATAGAATTCCATGTATTCAACAAACCTGAAGCACATTGCATTATCACTAACTATTCTCTCAGGGAAACCAAACCTTGTAACAATGTTGTTCAACAAGAAATCAGTTACCACCTTACTAGTTGCATTTCTTGTAGAGATAGCCTCTACCCACTTAGTAAAGTAATCAGTGGCAACTAAGATCCAAGAGTGTCCTCCACTTGACTTGCTTGGTATCTCCCCTATGAAATTAATTCTCCATTGTTGGAAAGGATCCTGCACCTCAACTGGCCTCAAAGGCACATTGCTTGAAAATTTAAGCTTACCAGAGAACCTTTGACAAGCATCACACCTCCTTACCAACTATTCTACATCCTTGAAGACTGTGGGCCACCAAAATCCTGCTCTCAAGATTTTATGAGCAGTTGTTTTACCCATATAATGCCCACCACAAACTCCCTCATGCATTTCCTTTAACAACTTGTTAGCCTGATTCTCATCTATACATTTCGATAGTATGCAATCCAAATTCTATCTATACAATTTACATTTCACAATTACATACTTGATGGCTTGTAATTTCAATGTCCTCTTCTTATTGTCATCCATGTCTGTTGGACATTTCAACTTCCTTAAGTAATAGATGATATCTTGATACCAGATACAATCATCCATGTCACGTGTATAATCAATTTTAGATTGATTTATCTTATTTGCATCAAGATTGGATTGAGCCATCAGTTTTGCCAATCCTTGTCCTCTAACCAATTTAGTAATTTGGATGTCAATGTTAAATTCTTGGATCCTATTGATCCATCTGCATCTTCTCCCAAACACCTCTTGCTATGAAAAGATATCTTTGACTGCTGCACTTGGCACAAAGGCAATCACAACTACTCCCATCAAATAACATCTAAAAGCTTTTACAGCCTTGAACAATGCATATGCTTGTTTTTCAGTTATGTGATATTTCAATTCAGTAGCCTACAAAGATTTACTAAAGAATGCAATAGGCTGCTCAAAACCATCCTTATTTTTCTACAACAACACTATAGCAATATTATGAAAAGATGCAAAAGAGAAGATATGCATTGGGATACTATAATTAGGTGCCTTAAGCATAGGTGCATCTATAATAGATTGCTTGATATTCTTGAAAGCTTCATTAGGCTCACCTTCCCATGTAATAGTAGATCCTTTTTTTAACATCTTGGATATAGGTCTAGTGACCTCAGCAAAGTTTGTTACAAATCTTCTCAAAATATTTACCTGACCAAAGAAGGAAATTATTCCTTTCATATTCTTTGGTCTCTGAATCTTATCAATGGCTACCACCCTCTCAGGATCAATCCTAACTCCTTGCTTCCCCACTAAGTGGCCAAGCAAGTTACCCTCAATGACACCAAAAGCACATTTCCTTGGGTTTAATGAAATGCCATATTCTAAAGCCCTCACAAATATTTTCTCTAAATGAGTATAGTGGTCTTCTAACTTATTGGATTAGGCAGTTAAATCATCTTGATAAACAACAAGGAAATCATCAAAAAAATTTGAAAAGGCAACATCCATTGCCCTCTGAAAAGTAGCACCAACATTTGTGAGTCCAAAAGGCATTCTCACATAAACATATGTCCCCCAAGGTGTTGTAAAAGTTGTCCTAAACTATTCTGATTCTTTGACAATTACCTGATTGTAACCAAAGAAACCATCAATTATAGACATCAATTCTGATCTAGTCACTCTCTGCAACATAGCTTCCATATTGGGCAGATGATATTTATCCTTTAATGAGCTGATGTTCAAATTTCTAAAGTCCACACAAAGCTTGATGTCACCATTTTTATTTCTCATAGTAACAAGGTTTGAAACCCAAGAAGAGTACCTTATAGGCATGATAATGCCAGCATCTCTTAACTTCATCAACTCTTCTTGCATCTTAGGTGCCAAAGTAGGATTAATAGGCCTTTGCTTTTGCTGGAAAGGTTTAGCATCTTCCCTCAAAGGAATGATATGCTGAAACAAGTCTTCTCTATAAACCTTTAGGTCATCATATGACCATGTAAAAACATTCTTGAATTTTCTTAGTAATTCAATCAGAGATTTTCTCACATTGTGAGAGATGTCCCTACCAATGTATACCTTCTTAGGTGCCTCATGTTTTCCAAGATTTATCTCCTCTAGATCAGCATGCTCATCTCTTTTGATACTCTTTTGAACTCTATCCTGGTTATCAAAGACAGTCTCCAAAACAAAAAGCCCCTTGGGCACCTTGTTAGTTCTAAGTTGAATGACCTCATTGCCAAAGACAACCTCTTTTCCTTCTATAGTCTCAACCAAGGATGAACAATCAAATTCCTGACCATGATACTGATCTTCACAACTCATAAACTTCAAGATATCATTATCATCATCAAAAACTTTCCAATTTTCAATATTCTCTGGTACACTAGACCTAGCCTAAACTTCAACTTTAGAGAGACCATCAAAAGTAATATCAGTCAGATTGATTGCAATATTGTCTAACAAATTAGCCATCTTATTATTACTCCTATCCTTCCATTCAATATTGAAGGCATCAAAATGTTCAATCAAATCCCATGCAACATTCCTATATTGTTTTAACCTTTTGTTCTAGGAAGCATATACTAACCTGACTTGGGACACCACCAACTTAGAATCACCAACAACACTTAAAAACTTAATACCATGCTTTTGTGCCAACCTCAGTCCTAACAACAATGCCTCATATTCTGCTATATTGTTGGTACAAAAGAAATTCAATGTGAAAGAAAATTTGTAGGTGTTTCCATCAGGAGAAATAAGTAAAATACCTACTCTTGATCCATCCTTGCAATTTGCACCATCAAAGTACATTACCCACAAATCACCCTTCACAGAATTAACGCTTACCTTAACAAAGATAGGTGACAAAATATGTTGCTTCTCAAGTATAGGGATCTCTGCCCTAAAAGCTTTAATATCATTATCCACAAAACATGTAGTTTCATTATCAATACTTCTCTCAATCATGTGGCATACTCTTGGTTCTTGCTCAATCTTGACAAACTAATTATCAATCTTGAAAGTGGCATAGGACAAATCACATTGTAAACTTCCACCCATGGGAACACTCCACCTTCTAGATAGCAGCATCCCATAATGAGGAGGGATGTCCACCACCAAAACACTCATTGTTAACTATTTCTCTAGATATGCTACCAGCCTATATGGCATTGCATTGATAGTATTAATGACTGGTACCTCCCTCTGATCCATTGCACAACATCTACCTTGAACTGTATCAACTTTAAGGCCCAATTTTTCTATAATCTTAAAAGGCATAATAGTATTAGAGGCACCACTATCAATCATACAATTTCTTAATTTTATTCCATTCACAAGGACACTTAATAAGAATGGATAAATGTTTTCAAGGCTAGCATTGATAGAACTGTCCAAGTATATAGGAGGAATTTGAGATACAATTCCCTTAGCAGCAACTCCTTTCAAAGCTTTATACTAAAATCCATTGCATGCAACATCATTACTATGAACATTATCTACCCATGCAATAGCTCTATCTTTGTGTTAAAGGATCCTCAACAATTCTGACAATGGAACCTTAACTTTAATTTGGGACAATACAGATAACATATCAATAGGAACAGAGGAAGTAATCTCAATCTGCACTGCCTTAATGTCCTTTTGCTTATTTGATACATTAGGTGTATTGGCCACCCTCATTTTTTCAATCTTAGCCATTGTGTTAATTGGCTTCTCAATCTCACTAGAAAATCTTTAAACTCCAACTCCTTTAGGCTCACAATTACGTTTTACATTCCTGAAGTTCACCATGTGATCACCTTTTGATTTGTTCTCATTAGGCTCTTCGGAGTTGGTGTTCTTTATAAACATTCTTGAAGCTTTTCCATTTGTATCCCTTGCCACCATGCTCCTATTTTTCACTTGGGAAATCATTTCTGCAGTAATTCTATCCATCTCTTCTCTAGAAGGTCTTCTTAAATTTACTTGCTTAGAAGACGAGTTCACGTTACATGTCTTTTCATCAATGCCTTCATCATTAGAAAATACCTCTTGATGAAAAAGGGTCTGATTGTGTCTCTTCACATTTACATGTGCTTCTGCATCAAAATCAGAATCATCTTCATATCCTAGATATGAAGTAGCCATGTTGCATCCAACATCATCTTGATCTTCTTCTTGATCAATCTCCTCATTGCCATAATCTTGATTTGCAGCCATAGAATGTGCAACCACATAATGCTCTATAGAATGAGGGGACTGGCATGCTACACACCAAGGTATGTCCTCCATGACATTTATTGAAGCTTTTTGTAGAGGGTCAAGGACACCTCTATCATTGTTTCCTCTTGCAATAGGTACAATAGGCTTTCCATCCTTCCATTAGGGGTTTTCTGCAATCTATTCTACTTATTGAAATTGTTATTGAACTGAGGCCTTTCATTAGTAGCATTGAGTTTCCTATTTGTAGGTGCCTTCAAATCCTTCAATGCATTGAGCACCTTATCCAATTTATCTTCTTCTTGCCTCCTAGTTCCAACATTCCTATCATTTTCTTTTTTGTATTTCTTGTCCCCAAAAAATTTAGGGTCATCTCTCTTCCCACCCAACTTCCCTGATATCTTCATATTTTTTTCATTATTGACAACAATCCTAAAATCATCTCTAAGAGTTCTTGGTTCCTTTTCCCTCAAAAAATAACCCATCTTTCCATCAAATTCATTGAAGTATGTAGTTAGACAAACATTGTCATCTAACTGCATAACTTGAAATAACTTATGCATACCCTTCTAAAATCTCATATTAAATCTAGCTGCAGACTCATTCTAATTTTTCCTTATGGTATTGAATTCATTTAACATGAAACTAGCATTAGGCCTGTCACCATAATACTCTTTGAAACATCTATCAAAATAATCCCAAGTATCAATACATTTATCAGGAAGTCTCTTAAACCAATCCCTAGCATCCTCCACCAAAGACTGAACAAATAATTTCATGAGTACATCCTCATGCTCTACCTCATAATCATTAAGCATATCAACAAATAACCTAAGATGCTCCTCACAACTAATAGCATTGTTACCTGCAAACTTAGGTTCCTTATCTCTTATATCATTTGGAAAAGCATTTGGGTAGCCCAGGATCCCATCAAAAGTAATTTTCCTATAGCTGTCTAGTTGCATAGGTCTTCTTTGAAATCCTAAACTAGTGTGCCCACTTGAATTATTTTTTTTATCTACATTCCCACCCACTTGCACATTTGACTATCTATTAGGATCAACAAATGATTTGGTAGATACATTAGGAATTAGATTACTAGTAGTAGCATTGCTAAGTGGAATAGTAGTGTTCATAGATGGCATACCTAGTTCAGTAGTAGAAGGACTAAGAGAATTAGCTGATGAAGCCTTCAAGAATTTGATCTTTCTTCTTTTCTCTACAATAGCATCATCAACTTCAGCTCTTTCCAACTCTTGAGAAAAATCTTCATCCTCTTTTATTTTTCTTTCTATCTTTGTCTCCCTATTTGATTTAGGTGGTGGGATCCCTGGTATTGTTATTGGTTTTCTTATTTGGACACCCACCATCTTCTGCTTTCATTTTTTATTAATAACTACAGTAGGTTTGGTGATCTGATGTCCATTCTTACCCTTAGGCAAAGGAGCATAACTTTGCACTTGTCTGATCATAGGGCCCTCTTCATCAAACTCATGGTCTTGCAACAAGTGTTCCTACTCACTTCTTAGAGCTTCAAAATCACCAAAAACATCATGCTGCAACACCCTAGGAGCAGAAGGAAGCATCTTGTTTCTCTCCTTCATTTCATTAATTTTTCTTAAAAGAGATTGCATCTCCATTAGAGCGTTTACTTTTTTAGCCTCTCTCTCCTCTTGTAACCTTTTGTATATGGCATCCTACTCTGCCAGCTGCAACCTAAGTGCATTTAGGTCATGTGGATCTATCATTGTGTCTTTAGATCTTGATGATACTTCCACATTAGTAGGATGCTGATATGGGAAATGCACTCACCTTGGTCTCATGGGCTCCCTTCTGAAATTATCCTCATCAAGATTTAAATCAATCTCAAAACCCATCTCTCTAGCTTGTTCATCCTAATCTGTAGGCAATGAACCCTTGTCTTGAAATACAGCCTCTAGGGTATCATAAAATTATCTTTAGAGCGATCACCATCTGATCTAGAAACTCTGTCTTGTGAACCTTTCTCACTTGAGGAAACATGTGGTGCTCTACCTCTGGTATTTCTTTGTTCTCTTATGGGAGCACTAGTAGACTCACCATTTCTTCTGATCCAACTCTTCCTCTCCTGTCTAGGCAATTGTTCCAGAGTGACCTCCGGATTCTTTCTGACAAAGGACCTAGTATTCCTTCTTTTGTCCATGATTTGTAGTCTATAACACTAGTTCTAACCTTTTTGAGTCGCCACCCACCAAAGTGGGAAATCTTTAAGTAAATACAATAGGAAAACAAGAGTGCACTTTGCAAACTTTATCTCTAGACTCTCCCCAGCAGAGTCACCATTTTGTTGGGGACTCAGATGGGGAAATCAATCTGGATAGTAAGATATTGAAAATTTATGAGATAACCAGAGATTCTCAATAGATTTTCCATTGTAAAGTTCTTCCCAATAGAGTCACCATTTTTTTGGGAGTTCCCTTTGATCTTCAACTTGTAGATTTATACTTTGATGGATAACTTCTAATGATACTTTGACTATATCACCACTCCAAAGTCTACAAGGAAGAGGGCCAATTAACAAGGATCAACAATGAGATCCTCCTACACTTTGAGCCTTAATGCTCAGGTAGGTGTACCCTTGACTCACTTCTCTAAAGGAGTCTCAAAATAATATACAACTATGCCCTTTACTAACTAACTGAAATATATTATCATTGAAATTTGGGTGTGTGTGGTTGATGACAATGAAATGCCCCCAGAGGATGGACCAGTGCCTTAACCTAGGGCAAAGAGTCACCCAATTACATACATCAGTTGAAGATCTTAAATCAAACACTCTTGGGCTCAGGATAAGTGCTTTTCCTATTACCCCTCTCCCTCAAACACCAGGACATAAAATTTTTATTTGGTTGTAAACTCATTGAACTCACCTAGAATACTTTAATCCTAACTTTTTTAGGAACTCAGAGATGACTTCGTAATACTCTTTGTTTACCATATGTTAATACACTTTATGACACTAACATATATGAGCTTAGAACCAAAACAAGAAGACATACACAAATGTAAGATTGGAACTCAATAACATTCTCATTAACATATTCAAGGTCAATATACAATCAAAGCAACACAAAGCTAGAAAAAAGACCCAAAATCTAGCTCTTCTTTCCTCAAATGTTCATACAATCACAACCACTGGAACTCACTAAAATTCAAAATAGAACCTCAGGACTGAACCCTTACTCTGTCAAAAAACTGACTAGTTATACCCCTAGTCACCTTGGAATCCTCAAAGAGGATGCATCAAGCTTTAGGTGAATAGGGTTAGGGTTTCAACTACCCAACCAATCAAAAATTACAACAAAAGTTATTGCAAGGGAAGAAACATAGGCAACCCAAAGAAAATGAATCTCAGGCAGATTTGCAATCATCAAAATCTATGAGAACAGTACAGAACACCAAGGAATTGCCATGAAAACTAGTCAAATCAGCCACTTTCAAACACACCTCAAGTACAAAACCATACTTCTCCTAGTACAAAAACATAATGCCACTAACCACAGAAACCCTTGGATCAGTCGGCAACAACTAGGGCCACCAAACCATTTGAAATCAGCTCCAAAAACCATAAATTTTGGTACTTCCTGTCACTCGAAACCCTCTGCAAATTTGAATTTGAATTTCAATGGTCAGTTTCATAGCGCCAGCAATGAATCAGTGGTTGACATTCAAAACTTGATCAACTTTAAGTCCTGATCATCAGATCTTTTCTTTTCATGGGCCTTATGACTTATCTTTTAAAAAGACCCTAGTCACATTTAGTGAACTGGCGACTGAAGGTTTTTGCCAGTTCGTAGAACACTTTATGTCTCCGCTAAAATATTTAGCGATTACGTGACCTTCCTTCACTGAATCACCAAACCTTTTAGAACAGTACCAAATTTCTTTGCGAATGAGCGAAGCCCTTGGACCTTGTCAGCAGCGCTAACCTTATTTATCCAGACCGCTAGACTTTTGACCTCTACTTGGGCTGGCTTTATGCCACCTGTTATCATATTACTTGTTGAAACTACCTAGTCACTCCTGACACAGGACCCACCTTTATTTTCCTTTCAAATTGAATTGTGGGCACAAGATCTCATGGCTCTGACACAACCCATGAGATCATAGGCCAATCACTGATTCCATCCTCATCACCAACTTTTCTATCAATTTCCCCACCCTGCCTTATCATCCACATCGACCAATGAGGAGACACCATTTGAGTACACATAGCAGTGGACCCACCATATTTTGTCACCTCTGAAAAAGGTAAAATTGATGGTTGTTTGAAGATCTCATGCATCTGACACATTCCTTAAGAACTTATGCCTGTCATCGATTCTCTGCATATGTTAGGACCCTCTGACAAGCCGAAAACCAAGTCCCACTAACAATTGCCAACACATTAAATTGTGGACCAATAAAAAACTACCAACTATGGCTACATGTTATTTTTGACCCACCTTTATCTCTGACACAAACACCTGGAGGATCAGACTAATGGCGCATGATCTGAAGGGCTCAAAAGATCATATGCGCTTATATGCCAACCGTCGATCTAGAATCTTAGCCGATATCATAGAGCATGACCCCACCGTGCTGCATAGGATATCTCAACAAATGAGAGACCGCCACATCACAAAATCTAACAAGTAGACATGTAACTTTTTCTTTGCTCATAGGTCACTCTGACAACTTTACCACTTCATTGTTTATCTTAGCCAATGAGGAGATGCCACCTAAGCCTACCTGGTAGTAGACCCACCTGCATTGAAAGGTTACATCATAAAAGAGAATCAACGGCCATCATAATATCACAAGCCTCTGACAAAACCCTTGCGAACTTATGAAAACTATAGGATTAAGATGGTGTTAGAGAGTCCGGCCTAGGAAAATATAGAGGCCATCAGGACATAAGGCTTAGGGAAATAATAAGCCCTAGGGACTTAGGAAAAATTAAAGACTGTTGGGTGATAGAAACTAAGGAAAATTATAGCCGACCCTGCAAGGTGATAAAATAATAAGGCACATGCGCTTAAAGGTTTTTAAGTGACCTAAAAAGTAATAACAAATTAGAAAAGGGCTAGGGCAATACAAAGGGTTTTTGAAAGTAACAACTAGTTTATGAATTTTGCTTAGGGTTTTAGCCAGAGACATGAAGAATACTACAGAGGCCAGGGGAAAGATGATGAAGCCATGAAAATTTTTGCACATGCTAACACAATGCATGTGCAATATATTTCCTTCAAGTAACATTGTCCTAGCATCATCCAGTATTGTTCTATTTCTTTGCTCTGATATCTCATTCTGTTGTGGAGTTCTAGGAGCAAATATCTATCTTTGTATTCCATTCTCTTTGCCATATGAATTGAATAGATTTGAAGTAAACTCTCCACCTCTATCTGATCTCAAACATTTTATCTTTAAGCCTGATTCATTCTCTACTTTTTCTTTGAATATCATGAAATTGTCAAATGCTTATGATTTATCTTTCAAGTAAGTGATCCACATCATTTTAGAAAAGTCATAAAAAAAAAGTATAAAATACCTTTCACAATAGTATGATCTTGTCCTTGTAGGTCCACATAGGTCTATATGTACTAGATCCAACTTTCCTTTTGTTATATATGATTTAGTTTTATAGATGCTTCTAGTTTGTTTTCCCATAACACATTCTCTACATATGGTGTTAGATGGTTTCATAATCTTTGGTAGATCTCCTACTGCATTAGTCAAACTTTCCTTCACAATATTATCAAAATTAACATGACAAAATATTTTGTGCCATAACCAACTACCATCTACCTTTGCAGCAAAACAAGAAGCTTCAGATGTATTTAACTCAAATACATTACCTCTAGATTTAGTACCAGTTGCAATCAATTTTATTGTCTTACCTCTAATAAAATATTTCCCATCAATGAACTTTAATTGATATACCTTATCCATTAGTTATCCAATACTCAAAAAGTTATTCTTAAGTCCATCAAAAAGTAGTACATTGTCAGTATTAGTCCTTCCATCCAAAGTAATAGATCCTACTCCTATGATAGGTTTCGGAACATGTTGGGATAGGAAAGATAAAGTACTGAGAGGGGAGGGGTGAATCAGTACCCTCAAATACTTTTACTGAATTACTAAACTACAATAGCAGTGACTAACTATCCAATTGAATTCATTGTTTACTGTTAGAAAGTAAAGATCCCCAAGATAACTGAGAGGGGGGGTGAATCAGTTATCAGATAATTTATCCATTCAACAGCTTTAAACAATATAATCAATGTACTGATCAACCATAGAAAGATAATCATACACAATTGCACAATAACACAAGATATGTGAACTAGGGAACCTCTTGAAAAGTGTAAACCTCGATGGGAATGATGCACTAATATGAAAGTTCCTTGTTAGAGGATGGACCCTATTAGGAGTCTTATGAAATACATTCAGTACATATAAATCCCTGTTAGGAGATTTTGAATCCTTGTTAAAAGATTATAACCCAGTTAAGAGTTTATGGAAGACAGAAGGACCCACTGCCCAAATAGCTTCAAGGCAAGATCTCTGAACCCACTATCCAAAAGATCTTAGAATTATTCAACAAAATAATATGAAATATATTACCTTCTTCACACTGTGCCAAACTACACTCTCTGCTACACAAGATCACAATTCCAGATCTCTGTACTCACAAGTCTTCCTTCATCATTGAATTAGCTCTTTTCTTCACTTCATGCATATATTCACATCACAATCTTCATAGTACACATTACAATAAGGAAAAAATTCCTTCTTATATAACAAACTCAAATAATTACAAATGAGTCGGTCCTCAATTACAAAATAATAAATTCTACACGCTACACATAGAATTCACATAAAACTATCAGCTTCCAGTTACTATAACTTTCTCCAAACATGTCCTCAAAGTTTGCACTATGAACCACATCATCATTAATGGGTCTCCAACATCCCTTTAACTGCACAAAATTAGATTCCATCCCAGCTAAGAGATATCCTCCGATTTCTGAACATCACTACACAGAAACACTGTCTAAACACTGCTTTCACCAAAATGCTCATAACTCTTACAAATGAATGAATTTATTTTTGCGCTATTAACCATAGGTTAATAAAACACCAAAGAACATACCATCAACTATGAAAAATCCAATCTACAATACAACATGTGCGCAAAACAAAATTGTACCTACTTTCCTGCTAATATCCAGAATATCACTGTGTTGACATCAATGACAATCCAAGTCATGAATGCAACAACAACTGCTACAGAATGACTACCAAAACACTTTGCATTCATTCCTAAAAATCTCCCCCATTGGCATTGATGGCAACATAGATGAAAAACATCCAATGTTCCAAAAATCCAATACTGCAACATCACTACAAAATATCAAATCAAATCTTGCTTCGTTTTCCTATTCAGCTCTCTCATACAATCCACAATGTTTTTCATGTATATCTCTCCCCCATTGACATCAATGATAGAAATTCTATCACTAAGTCAACAAAAACTTAATGTCAAAAGACACTTTTCAGAAAAATACAATAAAAGGAGTCCTCATGACTCAGCTCATAAACTCCCCCATAGAGGAAGTTCCAACATCTAATCCAGAAGAAAGATAGGGCTCATATACCACTGGATAGATGCAATCATCTACATCAATTCTCAAAAATAGGTTGGGGCATAACCCCAAGCATACCTCTCAAATACAAAAATGTATCTTTAGGTAAAGGCTTTGTAAATATATCTGCTATCTACTCCTTTGTACTTATGTACTCCAATCTTACTTCTTTTTTTGCAACTTTCTCTCTTGCAACATGATACTTGATCTCAATATGTTTAGTCTTAGAATATAAAACAAGATTTTTTGACATACTCACTATACTGGTGTTATCACAATGTATAATAACATGCTCATCAAACTTTATTCCAATATCTTTCAACATCTGCTTCATCCAAATAATCTGATTGCAATTATTTGCTGCTGCAACATATTTTGCTTCTACTGTGCTTTGTGAAGTACAATTCTACTTCTTACTTAGCCAAGAGACCAATTTGCCTCTAAGAAAAAAGGCTCCACCACTAGTGCTTTTCTTGTCATCAATGCTCCCTCCCCAATCTGCATCAGTATAGGCACATAAGGTAAAATCATCAGAATTCTCATACCATAATCCATAATCCATTGTTCCTTTCAGATATCTCAGTATCCTCTTTACTGCTGCATATTGTGATTCTTTAGGTTCTACTTGAAATCTTGCTACAATCCCCATTGAATGTGCTATATCAGGTCTTGTATGTGTCAAGTACTGCAATCCTCCAATCATAGATTTGTACCTTTTCTGCTCAACTGTTGGTGTCTCATCTTTGCTAGATAACTTATGTCAGGTTACCATAGGTGTTCCAACAGGTTTAGAATCTTCCATTCCAAATCTTTTCAATAATTCATTTAAATACTTAGTCTGACTTACAAATATACCTTCCTTTCTTTGAGTTATCTGTAATCCCAAAAAATATTTCATTTCTCCAATCATGCTCATCTCAAATTCAGTCTTCATTTCATCTACAAATTTGTCACTAGCTTCATCTTCTCCTCCAAATATAATATCATCAACAAATATAACTATAACCAACAAACCATTCTCAATTTCTTTTGTGTATAAGTTACTATCTATTGTTCCTTTTATAAATCCCAATTTCAATAAATACTTATCCAATCTTGCATACTAGGTTCTAGGTGCTTATTTTAATCCATATAAAGCTTTCTTTAACTTACATACCATATCTCCTTCTTGTGTCAAAGGAAAACCTTCAGGCTGCTCAATGTAGACTTCTTCTTCCACTTCACCATTCAAAAATGCTGACTTCACATCCATCTGATACACTCTAAATTTTTTGTAAGTTGCATATGCTAGAAACATTCTCATTGCTTCAAGTCTGGCTATAGGTGAAAAAGTTTCTTCATAGTCGATTCCTTCTTGTTGTGAATATCCTTTACATACCAATCTTTCTTTGTTTCTTATCACTTCTCCTTGTTCATTCATCTTGTTTCTGAATACCCACTTTGTTCCAATCACATTCTTGTCTTCAGGTCTAGGGACCAATTCCCGTGTCTTGTTTTTTTCAATCTGCTCTAGTTCTTCTTTCATAGCATTGATCCAATGTTCATCTTCACAAGCTTCATTAGTAGTCTTAGGTTCAATTTGAGAAATCAAACATAAATGTACCTTACTCTGAGTCAAAACTCCTCTATCTAAACTTCTAATAACTTGCTCAACAGGGTGATGTTTTGAACTGTACCTATTAGGTGTCATAGTTACTGATCTTGTTCCAATTGTAGATTCTTCTCTACTTTCTTCTCTATTTTCTTCTCTGTTTTCTTCTCTATTTTCTTCTCTATCTTCTTCAGTATGACTTTCATTCAGCAAATCACTGTTAGTTTCAAAAAATAATTTTGCATTTTCAATGTTAGGCTAAGGTTGTGCTTCTCCATCAGATTCATAATCAAGTATTCTTTCCTAAATTTTAAACTTCTCATCAACTTTTACATTTGCACTTTCAACAATAGTCTTAGTTCTTTTGTTATAACATCTATATGCTTTGCTTTTTAAAGAATATCCAAGAAATATTCCTTCATCACTTCTAGGATCAAACTTTCCTATATCATCATCTCTCTTTATATGACATTTACTTCCAAAAATTCTAAAGTACTTAACTGAGGGTGTATGTCCAAACCATAATTCATAAGGTGTCTTATTTGTATCTGCTCTGATTTGTAATCTATTCATAGTGTATACTATTGTGTTCACTACTTCTCTCCAAAAAATTTTAGCCAAATCATTTTCAAACAACATAGCTCTTCCTGCTTCAGTCTACAATACCATTTTTTTCTAGTGTTCTAGGGGCTGAAAGTTGTCTCTTAATACCATTCATTTCACAAAAAGTGGTAAACTCTCTAGATGTAAATTCACCACCTCTATCAGATCTTAGACACTTAATCTTCATTCCAAATTCATTCTCAATTTTTCTTTTCATGATCTTAAATTTATCAAATGCTTCAGATTTTTCTTTCAAAAATGCAATCCGCATCTTTCTTGTAAAATCATGAACAAGAATCATAAAATACCTTTCACCATAAAATCCTCTAGTCCTAGTAGGACCACTCAAGTCTGTATGAACAATCTCCAACTTCTCTGCCGATGTGAACTTCTTATTGGGAAATGAACTCCTTTTCTACTTTGCCATCATACATTCTTTGCAAATCATGTTAGTAGGTTTCATAATTCTAGGTAAATCTCTTATCACAAGTGTAGTGCTCACCTTGACAATATTATCAAAGTTTATATGACAAAACCTTTTATGCCATAACCAACTGTCATCAATCCTAGTTATCAAACATGTCATCTCAGTAGGATTCAATTGAAATACATTACCTCTTGTTCTGGATCCTTTTCCAATTAGATTTCCATCTTTATCTTTTATCACACAAGTTTTCTTAGAAAACCAAACTTGATAACCCTTATCAGCCAATTGTCCAATGCTTAGTAGATTATGTCTTAGTCCATCAACAAAGTAAACATCATCAGTGTTAGTCTTTCCATCAAGAGTAATAGATCCTATACCCTTAATTAAACAAGGTGCATTGTTACCAACCCTAACAATTCCTCCATCATAATTATCTAACTTAACAAACTTTCTTTTATCTCCAGTCATATGATGTGAACAACCACTGTCTATAATCCAATCAGATTTCTTTTCAACTTGTGAAACTAATGCTTTTTCTTCCCTTTTATCTGATTTAGAACTTTCATCTTTAATTGCTACAAATCCTATTTCCTCAAAGTTATCATTATCACTATCACTTAAATGTTTTTCAATTCCTACTTCAAAATCTTCATCATTTGCATAATAACATTCTTTAGATCTCCTAGGTTTAAAGTTGCTTATATACTTCTTAACTCTTTTAGGACATTTAGATGCAAAATGACCATATTCTTGACAAGTCCAACATTTAAAGATTTTCTTACCATCTGGTTCTCTTTTTACAAGTAATGCAATTCCTTCTTCAATCTTCTTATCTTCCTCAGATTTGCTATTGCTGGCATAATCTCCATTCGCACTAGTACTTCTTGTAGGTCTAATGCTAAGAGCACTGAATGTTTTTTCCATTCTAGGTAGCTCTCCTGATAATCTCAAGTTCATCTCTGTTGTTTCTAATCTTCCAAGAAGAGTCTCTCTTGAAAAGTTCTATGTACAAGGTATCACTTGTTCAATCATCTACGTTGTGTGGTTGAATACTGGTGTCAAAGTTCTCAGAATTTTCCATATCACTTCATTCTCTATCTTATCACCTCCACAAGACTTTATTCTTGTCACAATCTCAGACATCCTACCAATATAACTTCTAATAGATTCATCTTCCATCATTCTAATATATTCAAATGCACAAATCCAATTATGTAATCTAGCCTTCTTTGCATGTTCATCACCTTCAAAAGTAGAATGTAAAGCTTTCCAAATTGCATGAGATGTTTTCAAACATATTACCTGACTTTATTCATTCTCTGGTAGTGCTGACAAAAGTGCTTCTCTTGCAAGTATGTTACACATAAATAGATCTAGTTCATCTTTAGTTCCTGCCTCTAGATTGTCTTCCTCAATGATAGTCTTCTCATTCTTTGTAATAAACCAATAACTTGGTCCTAAACAAAATAGATGTGTCTTCATCTTTTATTTCTAGCTGTCAAAATTTACTCCATCAAACTTAGGGATTTCTTTTTTGAAATTTTCCATGGATCTCTTTAAGTTGTTAAACTTTTCTTTCAAGGACCTGCTGCTCTGATACCAATTGTTAGAAAGTAAAGATCCCCAAGATAACTGAGAGGGGGGGGTGAATCAGTTATCAGATAATTTATCCATTCAATAGCTTTAAGCAATATAATCAATGTACTAATCAACCATAGAAAGATAATCATACACAATTGCACAATAACACAAGATATGTTAACTAGGGAACCTCTTGAAAAGAGTAAACTCCGGTGGGAATGATGCCCAAAAAATGATGCACTAATATGAAAGTTCCTTGTTAGAGGATGGACCCTATTAGGAGTCTTATGAAATACATTCAGTACATATAAATCCCTATTAGGAGATTTTGGATCCCTGTTAAAAGATTCTAACCCGGTTAAGAGTTTATGGAAGACAGAAGGACCCACTGCCCAAACAGCTTCAAGGCAAGATCTCTGAACCCACTGTCCAAAAGATCTTAGAATTATTCAATAGAATAATATGAAATATATTAGCTTCTTCACATTGTGCCAACCTGCACTCTCTACTACACAAGATCATAATTCCAGATCTCTGTACTCACAGGTCTTCCTTCATCACTGAATTAGCTCTTTTCTTCACTTCATGCATATATTCACATCACAATCTTCATAGTACACATTACAATAAGGAAAAAATTTCTTCTTATATACCAAACTCAAATAATTACAAATGAGTCGGTCCTTAATTACAAAATAATAAATTCTACACACTACACATAGAATTCACATAAAACTATCGGCTTCCAGTTACTGTAACTTTCTCCAAACATGTCCTCAAAGTTTGTGCTATAAAACGCATCATCATTAATGAGTCTCCAACATCCCTTTAACTGGGAAAAATCAGATTCCATCCCAGCTAAGAGATATCCTCTGATTTCTGTACATCGCCACATAGAAACACTGTTTAAACACTGCTTTCACCAAAATGCTCATAACTCTTACAAATGAATGAATTTGTTTTTGCATTGTTAACCATAGGTTAATAAAACACCAAAGAACATACCATCAACTACACAAAATCTAATCTACAATACAACATGTGTGCAAAACAAAATTGTACCTACTTTCCTGCTAATATCCAGAATATCACTGTGTTGACATCAATGACAATCCAAGTCATGAATGCAACAACTGCTATAGAATGACTACCAAAACACTTTGCATTCATTCCTAACATTTACAACATTCATTCAAATGACTTTTTAAATGTGAAGTGCATGGAAAAAATAGTAAAACATTCATGAAATGTAACACTTGACACTAGTATTTTAGTTATGTAGAAACCCTTGTAAGAAGGTAAAAACTATGGTGGGGATGACACCCATAAATTCTTCACTACTATAGTAAATAAATTATGTTAGTTAAGGCTAAAAGTGTTATCACTTATGGTGATCTTACCCTATTAGGAGTAACTTCAAACCGATTAGATCTACCTTGTGAAAGGATTTTAGCAACTCTAATGAAGTGTGCATTCAGTTAAGAGATTTACAATCAGACTCTTACATATACTCTATTAAGAGATTTATAAGTCTGCTATAATGATTAGAAGATAACAAAAAATATCTATAAATGAAAACTTTACTTTTTCTGAATTAGATCTATGATATACTGAATAAATATCACCTTGATGTGTAGTAAACTTCTCTATGTTCTGCTCGGTAGCATTGAATGTTTTTAAATAAACTATACTCTATTTTTGATAACTACTCTTTCATGTAAACCTTGTCTAAATTATGATGTCTTGAATGTGGTTATTGCTTCATGATCTCCTTCTTCATATATGTCAAAATGACATCAATTACAATTATATAGAGAATTTCTATGACCTAATTAGGTTTACAAGATCTTAGAAAACCTAAGATCTATGGTGTACAAAATTAACCTAGCTCTAACAATTACATAGGAATCATCACAACATTTAATGATTACATCCACAATAAATAAGCTTCGATCTTGGTAAAATGTTTTATGGATCTATGTAACCATTTGCATAGATAAATGTGCCATTACTAATTACTATTTCATTTCCTGAATAACTTGATAAACACAACCTTCTCTGATTGGTGAATACACTGGTGCTCGGTGTGTAGACTACTTGGTGTTTACTAACTTGGTGCTTGATATACTCTAATGCTTGGTAAACATGCTCTGATGATTGGTTAAACCTATTTCCTTTTATCTCTCAGTTCTGCCAATTGATTTTTCGGTATGAAGGCTTTGTTTGTTCAACTGACTAGTATGCTATAGCTTTTTATTCCATCCTTTACCAACTAATCATCTTGGATAACCGACTAATCTAATTTGATACTAATGACAACATATAATGCTCAAAAAGAGATAACAATCTCCTTCTTTGGCATTAGTATCAAAATTATAATGTATATAAGCCAATATTTCTCAAAAAAATTTCTAACTCCATATATACATATACAAAAATTGACTCTTCTGCAAAACTCGCACTCAGTGCATGCTCCCAATATGAGTGTAGTACACTTGGCATATACATTATGATTTCCCCCTTTTTGATATTAATGCCAAAAGAAAAATTTGTATTTACAGCTTATCAAAAATGTTCTTATGGGTTTTCTTCAATGAATCTAAGAGGTTTTCCCATTCCTCTTTCAAGTTTGGAAGAGTAATGTGCTTAAGACTGACTTGTGCATGCATGTCAAAGATGTTCTCCAATATAGATATCTCCAATGTAGTAGCTAAGGCTTGTTCCTTCATGGTGTGTATTTCTAATACCTTGAGTTGTGGAAGTAGCTTGGCTTGTAGCTCAGTGACTTGGTCACTTATATTGTCTTCCTACTTCCTCAGATCTTCTCTCAATTGCCTTAATTCTTGTACTTTTAGAATATGCTTGTGAAAATAATTTGGCTCAGTTAGAGATTCATTAGCACTAGCTAGAATGTCTACATCCAGCATCTTTATCTTCTCACTGACCTTAGTAGTGAAGGTCTTCACAGTGCATAATTGAAACAAAATTTGAATTATTTTTTGAGTAATAGATTGTAACTCAGCAATTATCTCAGAAAGCTTGACTTTGTTAATTACCACTTATTGGCTAATTTTATCTTCTATTTTGTTTTTTATTTTGGCTTCTTCCCTTTCTTCAATTCTCTTCTCAACATCTATGTCTGGGGCATTTATTTGATTGGCTAGAGTTGCAAATTGGTACAAAATGGGTGTTTTTTCATTGATTTGAACATCTAGTACAACCTACTACAAGATGTCTCTCACATCCTCTAGAATCTTCTTACTTTTTCTTTCTTTCCTCAACTTCTCTTGTACTACTTTTCTTGTGCATAGTTCCCCATACTTCCTCTATTCCTTGGGGTCCAAAGTCCTTCAGTCACAATCAGGAATTGCAATGAATTCATCAAGAGTGACTGGCCCTTTTCCATGCTTCCTATTTTTCTTCTTGGACTCTTTAGGCGATGACTTTACAAATGGAACTATTTCCATGACCTCAACACTTGAATTTTCTATCTTGGTAGACACTATTTATTCCTTATTTTGCTCCTCGATGACCTGTTTCTCAGTCGATTGAGATGGAGCTTCTGATGTAGTGTAGGTTTGTGTGGTCTCAATAGGCTTGGGTTCATCTTGTGCCTATGTATTTGTCTCTTTTTCCTTAGGTGTATCTATCTCTATAGTATTTTTAGTACTTGTACCTTGTTCCCCTATTGTATCTTTTGGTTTCTCAGGGATTGAGCCTTTAGGGTCCTCTTGAGAAATTATTTCAACTACTTGCATCAAAATTGGAAGATCACTTGGTATGATACTTACTATTGGCTTGATAGGGGATTTCTCTTCTTGTTGAGATCTAGCAATTGTGACATCCTCATCATCCTTGATATCATTAGGATCACCATTTGTGATGTCCTCAATGAGTACATCATTTGAATCATCAGTAATTCCTTGTATTTTTACCTACTCAGGTGCATCCTGGATTAAATCTTGAAACTTGGTGGCATCAGTAGTGGTATCAGGTACCTCAGTATTTGATAGCTCAATGAGGTTCTTTTCCAAGTCTACATCATTTGCATGGATGCCTTTCCCTTTTCTTTGAGATTTCTTCTCGGGTATAATGGGTAGAGCCAACATATCTACTTCAGCTTGTGCATGGAGAATAGTAGTCCATATCAATTGACTATTCTCATCAACTTCTACCATATTTTCATCAAGTATATGTAGATCTTGTCTCTTCACTAGAAATCTTTTAGAATATTTCTTCATCATCTCATCAATATCAAGGGTTGATAATGTTGGCATCACCAATACTAGGGACTATTCCCTCATTGTTTGTTTTGTGCTCAATGCATAGGTCCATCTTGCTAAAATTCTATCATATAATGCCTTAGGTACATATTTTGTGAATTCAATGGGTACCTTCTTGAACTTAACCATCATTTGAATTATAGCTTCTTCAATTTTATTCTGATCCTCAGTTGACAGGTGTTCAAAACAACTAATTTCAAGATCACTTAGACCTTCATTGTCTATTATATCTTCAAAAACCTCATCAATTGAATGGTTCTTGTTTATAACAACCTTGAATTGTTTAGTTTCATATTCATCAACATCAATGTCATCCTTCCCTCTGATTAACTTTCTTCTTTTCTTAGGGGCCTTGGTAGTAAATTTTGTACCTCTTTTCTTATAAGTCTTTGTCGGTGTTGTTGTAGTTGGCCTAGATATTTTTACAACTCCTTTCTTTAGTGGAGGTGAAGCTGTAGTTGTTAACCTTGTGCAAGCCCTAGTTTTCACTTCAGACTACTTCTTCTTTGGAGTGGGAGATGGCGAAACTATTAGGAATATTCCCAAGAGATAACTGAGAGGGGGGGGGGTGAATTAGTTATCTACAAGATTCAATTATTTATCCAATTAAGTATAAATTAAAATTAAGAATAAACATAATATGAGAACACTTAACACAACACCACAATTTTGGTTACAGGGAAACCCAAATAGATAAAAACCCTGGTGGGAATTAGCACCCACTATAAACTACACTACAATATAATGATCCCTTTTAGAAGATCTTACAACCCTGTTAGGAGTTGATCTTTATAATGCATTAAGTACAGTGACTTGGTCAAAGGTCAAACCTTATTACGATTCTTTTATAATTAACCCTTTTAGGGGTGAGGATACACTATCTGGGAGCATACTGCTCAAATGGTGAAGGTTGAAACCTTCTACAAAAAATATATACACTATATTTGGATCTTGGTGAATTGTGAGTTAGACCTGCTGTCTTGATCAGTTTCAATTAATAGCATACACTCTCTTATTTTTCACATAGACCTTCTACTAATGGCTCAATACTTCACACCTTCTGCTCTGCTCTTGTCTTTCAACTATCTACCATACTTAGCGATCACAACTAACCAGCTATAAGTATCTTTCTCCAAATGATATAATCAAGTCAGCCTATTATAAATTCTATGAAATCATATTAGAGAAACAATATAACTCTCCAACAACATCTCCAACAACTATACTAAGCACACAACACAAATAGGACTGCGAAACCCAATATGAGTAGACATGTCGTTTCACACAGTTGGCTCCACCAAATTAACTAAAAATTTATTCTCATGCTAAAATATGTTATGCACTCTTAACCAAACATTCTTAACTCATTACCAAATACAAAACCAAACATGCATATCAAAATTATAGGCATAACTACTACAACAATATAAACAATGTCGACTCCATCAGATAAACTCAGGAAACTATAACTGGCAACTGGAAACATCATAACTCAACTTGTACTACACAAATGACTCTGCATCTATGAAAATAGCTTCACCAACATGTCTACAACATAAATATAAATGTGCTAGGCTCCATCATAACCATACTATAAATCTCATACCAAACTCTGACTATCACTCTATCAGGAACACTGCTGATATAAACTGCTACACAACTGGCTGCACTTAGAATCAACCTCTGTGTCTATGATATCATGTTGATAACATATCCATAAAACATATGCTCAAGGCTCTCCCCATAAGGATTCCATGCACGCTACTTACCATATGTTATCATCAATGAAAAAATTATAGTTAACACTGGCTTGCTAGAAAATCTCCAACAATCTCCCTCCCCGTTTGGCATTGATGGAAACATATGAAATGAAAAAAACACCAATCCAAGCATACAATTATTTTATAACATTCTCCATTTCCTCAACAAAACTCCCCTATGGATGAATCCTCCATCTACTACTGAATGCTCTGAATATCAACTACTATATACTCCCCTTACTAATACTTATTCCCCCTTTCTAGAATAAAACAACGATTTTTGTTTTTCATTGTTTTTGTTATTCATGACTGTATACTTACTCCCTCTTTGACATCAATGGAAAAGAGTGCCATATCAATTAAGCACTAGTACTACTCCTAAAGTAGAGTAGTCAACCATTCATCAGTCACTAAGGACTGATGCATTACTACAAACTCTAATAAGATTCAGGGAAGGGAATTAATCCCATTTTCTCCTTGAGATACTCAAATGTATCCATAGGTAAAGGCTTTGTGAATATGTCTGCTAGCTATTCTTTTGTGCTCACATGATCTAATTTTACTTCTTTCTCTATAACTTTCTCTCTTAGGAAGTGATACTTTATCTCAATGTGTTTTGTCTTTTCATGCATCACATGGTTCATTGACATATTGATAGTGCTAGTGTTATCACAATGAATAAAAATAGGATAATCAATCTGAATTCCAAAATCCTTTATCATCTACTTGATCCACACAATTGTAGAATAATTTAATGTTGCTACTACATACTTTTCTTCTATTGTGGACTGAGAAATACAATTCTACTTCTTGCTTGTCCAAGTAACAAGTCTATCTCCAGGAAATATTGCTCCTCCTGAGTTACTCTTTCTATCATCCACACAACCTGCCCAATCTGCATCTATATACACATGAATTTCTACATTTTCTAAATTAGGATACCATAAACCATAGTCTATAGTTCCTTTCAAATATCTAAATATCCTCTTTACTTCCATAAGATGACTTTGTTTAGGTTCTACTTCAAATCTTCCAACAATACCAACTACATTAGAAATATTAGGTCTAGATTGAGTAAGATATATGAGTTTACCAATCATAGACTTATATAGGGTTATGTATACTATTGTAGAATCATCTTCTTTTGAAATCTTGCATCCTATTATTATATGGGTACTTGCAGGCTTACAATCATCCATCTTGAATTTCTTCAATATCTCTTTCACATACTTAGACTAATTAATGAAAATACCTTTGTCTGTCAATTGCACATTGAGTCCCAAAAAGTACTTGATAGGTCCAATCATGCTCATTTCAAATTCACTCTGCATTTCTTTAGAAAATCCCACACTAATCTTGTCATTACCACCAAAAATAATGTCATCAACAAAAATAGCAACTAGTAATAGTCCATCAGGTGTCTCTCTTATGAATAAGTTACAATATGCTGCTCCTTTCTGATGCAAGAGCATCCTGGGTGTAAGAGCAATCTTGCATCACCCAAAAATATTTCTATTTTTGTATTCAATAAGGGCTATTTTGTGCAGAGCTGCTATTTATGGAAAGTTACTATTTTTGGTAATTTTCACATGTGCTCAGAATGATCTTATTTCTTTCTTGGAGGTTCATTTTGGTCATATAAGTCTGCCAGTACAGTTTCATTGCCAGATCAAGTGTACATTGGAAGATATTAAAGATTTTCGGTATTGGCAGCAGGGTGCAGAAACTTTGAACTCAGTTTTGAAGGCTTTAGAGGCCCTGGATGAGGTCAAAAATTTGGGTGACGAGCGCTTGCGTGGGTCAAGCCTGTAGAGCACTTCGTGGCATTTCTGAAATGGGGTTATAATAGCCGAGCGGGTCAACTGGTGATGACTTATGGTCTTCGGAAGTTGGGCCACCTGAAATGGCAGAAAATAATTTTCTTCAAAATTTATGTTCGGGTTTCAAAGGTTATCTTGAGCCGACTATGATGTAATAAAATGTAAAATAAAATAATTCTAAGTTGGTCGGCCTTATTGGCTAAAATTTTGGAACCTTCCCAAGTGGTGGAAAATTGCCTATATAAGGAAGGCTGTATTATTGTCTTAGGCAGTTCAGAATAGTTCTGGGTAGTAGATCTGGGTATTGATTCGAGGCTTTGTTCTAAAGAATATTGTAAGGGAATGCCCATGTGGCTTTGCATATTGTAATTCTGAAAGTTTGTAATTCCACATTTATGGAGATAATAAGAAGCCAATTTTTTGTTCTTGCATATTATTGTTGTTGTTTCTCTATTTCTGTTATGTGTTTGTGGCATTAAGGGGAGCACCCTTCATCAGGTGGTATCAGAGTAGAAGTTCTTGAGTGTGTAAACAGATCACCGACTGTGAGGCAGTTTGCACCAGGACCGTGGCTAGGGTTTCAGTGCGCATCGCGAAAATGCCTCCACGAAGGGAACGTGGCGGAAGAGCTAGTGTTGTAACACCTAAGGTTAGAGAGCTGCAGAGACAAGTGCGAGCATTACAAGAAGAGATTCATAGAGGAATGAATCTTAATGTCAGAGATGAAAGCGAGGATGAAGCCAAAGAAGAATATCAAGAAGGAGAAGCTGAAATTGTGAACTAGGAGGAAGAAAGACTTTTTCGGGCGATTTCCAAGATTGGGAAAAGACCTAAGATTGAGGTTCCTACATTTTCTGGAAATCTTAACCCAGAGGAATTGATCGACTAGATCAATGAATGTGAGGAATATTTTGAGTATGAAGATGTTGAGGATCCTCATAGGGTCAAATTTGTGAAGGCCAGACTGAAAGGTCATGCGAAAATCTGGTGGCAAGAAATTCAATTGGGGTGAAATAGAAGAGGGAAATATAAAATCACAAGATGGGATCGGATGGTGGATAAATTGAAGCAACAGTTCATTCCTGTTGATTATGAGCTTGATCTACTAAAGAAAATGCAAAGTTTGAAGCAAGCAGGAAGATCTATTCAAGAGTATACAGAGGAGTTCTATCGACTCCTCATCAGAACAGGCCATGCAGTAGCTGATAAGGAGAAAGTTGCCTGATACCTTAATGGGTTAAGGCAGTGTATTCAGGAGGAGTTGAATCTAGTTCGAATGAGTAGTATTGAGGAGGCATACCAATTTGCCCTAAAAGTAGAGGAAACATTGAACAAGAAGTTCGAGAGCAGACAAAACGGAAGAGGTCACGGTGGTCGATCTAGTGGACAGTCATATGGTGGCCGAAATGAAGATCTGAAAAAGAAGGATGAGGCCAGTAGCAGTCGAAATCAGTGAGGAAATAATTCCAATCACTTCCAGGATCAGAATAATAGAGATCAGAGAGGAAGAGGAAGAGGACAAGGATCTGGAAGAGGTGGCTTCCGTGGAACATGTTTTCACTATGGAGAAGAAGGTCATAGGGTATTTGAATGTCCTCAGTGCCAAGGTAGAATGGACAGAAGAAATGAAGGCCAGGCTAGAGTTGCACATGTAGATGAAGTTGCCAGATCATCAAATTCTGAAGATGCTAAAAGAGGAGAAATGTTGATTAACAGAAGAGTCCTGTTGAGTGGTGAGAATGAACCTGAGCAAAGGAGGAGCCTGTTTCGCACCAGGTGCAAGTGTGAAGGTAAATGTTGTGATGTGATTATTGATAGTGGAAGCACTGAAAATTTGGTGTCAGAAGAGATGGTGACAAAGTTGAAGCTCAAGAGATAGAAACACCCACATCCATATCAGATTGCTGGGGTATAGGATGACCACAAGGTCATGGTCAATAAATAATGCTTGGTGAAGTTCAAGATTGGCGGATACCAAGATGAGGTATTGTGTGATATCATATCTATGGATGCATGTCATATGTTGTTGGGTAGACCATGGCAGTTTGACAGATGTGCTATACATGATGGTCGTGCGAATACCTATTCCCTGACAAAGGATGGAGTGTGGCATAAGCTAAAACTATTGAAAGAGACTAAAGAAAAGGTATGTGGTAATGCAAGGATAACTTTTGTTGATGGAAGAAATTGCCTAGATGGTATGAGGCATGTGCATGTATGTTTTTCTTTAATTGCAAAAGTTGGTAAAGAGAAAGTAGAAGATGTTCCTGTAGAAGTTGCAGATTTGTTGAATGAGTTTTAGGATATTGTATCCGATAACGTGCCTGATGGATTACCACCTGTCAGGAAGATCAGTCATCAGATGGACTTGATCCCAGGAGTGAGTTTGCCAAATAAGGTAGCACACAGAATGACACCTGCAGAAAGTGAGGAGTTGAACAGACAAGTACATGAACTGTTACAGAAAGGATTGATCCGTGAGAGTCTGAGTCCCTATGTTGTACCAGCGGTATTAGCACCAAAGAAGAATGGAGAATGGAGGATGTGTACAGATTCCAAGAGCAATAAACAAGATCACAATCAAGTATAGGTTTCCATTGCCACGAATGGATGATATGATGGACTGTTTGAGTGGAGCTGTGTATTTCTCAAAGATAGATCTGAAGAGTGGATATCACCAGATTCGGATTAGAGAAGGAGATGAATGGAAGACTGCCTTCAAGACAAAGGAAGGACTATATGAGTGGTTAGTCATGCCTTTTGGGCTAACCAATGCACCGAGCACTTTCATGTGGCTCATGAATGAGGTTCTGAAAGAATTTTTGGGTAAGTTTGTCATTGTTTACCTAGATGTTATTTTGATCTTTAGTAAGACATTGGATGAGCATATGATGCATATTCGTATGGTATTTGAGAAGTTGAGAGAAGAGAAATTGTTGATTAATTTGAAGAAGTGCAGTTTTGTGAAGAAAGAGTTAGTGTATTTGGGATTTGTAGTTTCAGCAGAAGGTCTAAAAATGGACCCAAAGAAGGTACAGGCTATCCTTGAATGGCCTACTCCAAGGAGTGCTACTGAGGTAAGATCTTTTCATGGTCTAGCTAGCTTTTACAGAAAGTTTATCAAAAATTTTAGCAGTATTTGTGGACCCTTGACTTAAACAATGAGAGGGGATAGAAAAGAGTTTAAGTGGACTAAAGGAGCAGAAAAGAGTTTTCAATTATTGAAACAAAAAGTTACAGAACAACATGTTTTAGCACTTCCAAATTTCAATAAGGTGTTTCAAGTAGATTGTGATGCTAGTGGTACTGCAATAGGAACTGTTATGAGCCAAGAAGGTAAACCTATTGCTTATTTCAGTGAGAAGTTAAATGATGCCAAGAGGAAATATTATGTTTATGATCAAGAATTTTATCCTATAGTTCAGGCATTAAAGAAGTGGAGACATTATCTACTTCCTAAGGAGTTTGTTTTGTATACTGATCATCAAGCTTTGCAATATTTGAATAGTCAAGGAAAATTGAATCAAAGGCATTTGAAATGGGTTGAGTTTTTGCAGAGTTATACATTTGTTTTGAAACACAGGAGTGGAAAGTCTAATAGGGTTGCAGATGCTCTTAGCAGAAGGCAACTATAGATGACAGAAATGCAAATTGAAGTGGTTGGGTTCAAGGAACTCAAGAATTTGTCTCCAGAGGATCCTGATTTTGGTGAAGCTTGGAAAGCTTGTACAGAACCTGTTACTCTAGACAGGATGAAATGGTTGGATTTCATCATCCAGGATGATATGCTATTCAGAGGGAGTCAGTTGTGCATTCCATGAAGTTCTATGAGGGAGAATCTCATCAAGGAGAAGCATAGCAGAGGATTGGCTGGACATTTTGGTCGTGAAAAAACCCTTGGTTTGGTTAGTGAGAATTATTATTGGCCACAGTTGCAGTAAGATGTGAAGAAGTTTGTACAGAGTTGCAGAGTATGTCAGATGGCAAAAGGAGTGAAGCAGAATATAGGGTTGTATCAGCCATTATCTGTACTAGAGAAGCCTTGGGAGGATATCAGCATGGACTTTGTTCTTGGTTTACTGAGGACACAGCAGGGACACGATTCAATTTTTGTGGTAGTTGATAGATTTTCAAAGATGGCACATTTTATTCCCTGCAAGAAGACTAATGGTGTTGTTCATGTAGCAGAATTGTTTTTCAGAGAAGTAGTGAGACTTCATGGTTTGCCAAAGACCATAGTTTCAGATTGGGACACTATGTTTGTTGGATATTTTTGGCATACATTATGGAAGAAGTTGAAGATAGATTTGAAGTTTAGTTCATCACATCATCCACAGACTGATGGGCAGACAGAGGTGGTGAATAGGAGCTTGGGAAATTTGCTGAGATGTTTGGTTGGAGATAAGCGAACAGGATGGGATTTGATTTTATCACAGGCAGAGTTTTCATACAATAATTCTGTCAATAGAAGCACTGGTAAATCACCATTCCAGATTGTATATGGAAGTAGTCCAAGAAATGCATCTAAATTGAGGAAGATAGATAAAGGAGAAATAAGTAGTGCTGAAGCTGAGGATTTTGCAGAACACTTGAAGAACATCCATGAAGAGGTGAAGAAGCATATTACCAAGATGAATGCATAGTATAAGGCTAAGGCAGATGAGAAAAGGAGGTATAAATAATTTCAGGTTGGTGATGAAGTCATGGTTCATTTGCGAAAGGAGCGGTTTCCAGTTGGTACATATAACAAGCTAAAAATGAAGAAGTTTGGACCATGTAGGATACTGAAGAAACATGATTCAGGAAATGCATATGAGGTAGAATTACCTACTAAGCTAAATATTTTTCTAGTGTTTAACATTTCAGATCTGACAGAGTATCATGAAGGAGGTGTTGAAGATGAGATCACAGTAGCACAGTGGAGTATTCCAGCAACTAGTTTAGACACTAAGGAGATCGAAGATATACTGGATAGTCATGTTGGTAGAAGCACAAGGAACATGACATATGAAGAATATCTGGTCAAATGAAAAGGATGACCTATTGAAGATTCATCATAGGTGACAAAGGAGGAGGTTAGCTATCTTGGTTTTCCTCTACACACCTGAGTCGTGACAGGGTCACTTCTCAAATTACCCCGGGTGTCTGATGCAGGAGCATTCTGGGTGTAAGAGCAATCTTGCATCACCCAAAAATATTTCTATTTTTGTATTCAATAAGGGCTATTTTGTGCAGAGCTGCTATTTATGGAAAGTTACTATTTTTGGTAATTTTCATATGTGCTCAGAATGATCTTATTTCTTTCTTGGAGGTTCATTTTGGTCATATAAGTCTACCAGTAAAGTTTCATTGCCAGATCAAGTGTATATTGGAAGATATTGAAGATTTTCGGTATTGGCAGTAGGGTGCAGAAACTTTGAACTCAGTTTTGAAGGCTTTAGAGGCCCCGGATGAGGTCAAAAATTTGGGTGACGGGCACTTGTGTGGGTCAAGCCTGTAGAGAACTTCGTGGCATTTCCAAAATGGGGTTATAATAGCCGAGCGGGTCAACTGGTGATGACTTATGGTCTTCGGAAGTTGGGCCACCTAAATGGTGGAAAATAATTTTCTTCAAAATTTCTGTTTGGGTTTCAAAGGTTATCTTGAGCCGACTATGATGTAATAAAATGTAAAATAAAATAATTCTAAGTTGGTCGGCCTTATTGGCTAAAATTCTGGAACCTTCCCAGGCAGTGGAAAATTGCCTATATAAGGAAGGCTATATTATTGTCTTAGGTAGTTCAGAATAGTTCTGGGTAGTAGATCTGGGTATTGATTCGAGGCTTTGTCCTAAAGAATATTGTAAGGGAATGCCCATGTGGCTTTGCATATTGTAATTCTGAAAGTTTGTAATTCCACATTTGTGGAGATAATAAGAAGCCAATTTTCTATTCTTACATATTATTGTTGTTGTTTCTCTATTTTTGTTATGTGTTTGTGGCATTAAGGGGAGCACCCTTCATCACTTTCTTGAATCCAAACTTAGTCAAGTAACCATCTAATCTTTCATACCATGCTCTAGGGGCTTGTTTAAGTCCATAAAGGGCTTTCTTCACTCTACATACCATATCAGGTTTGTATGATAAAGTAAATCCTTTAGGCTACTCTATGTATACTTCTTCCTTCAACTCTCCATTCAAGAATGCTGACTTGACATCCACCTGATATACTTTAAAGTCTTTGAATGTTGCGTAGGATTTAAATAACTTTATGGCTTCCAATCTTCTTATAGGGGAAAATATATTAGAATAATCAATTCCTTCTCTTTGTGCATATCTTTTACATACTAGTCTTGCTTTATTTCTTACTACTATTCCATCTTCATTCATCTTGTTTCTGAATATCCACTTGGTTCCAATCACATTCTTGTCACTAGGTCTAGGGACCAATTCCCATGTATCATTCTTAACTATTTGATCTAGCTATTCTTTCATTTCTTCATGTCAATCTGAATCAGTACAAGCATCTTCAACACTTAAGGGTTCAATTTGTGAAAGTAAACATATCGCTTCATCAACTGTGGAACTTTTTTCTTTTGATCTTGTCATGAATTTTTTTGTTCTGATCTCCAATGATGTCTTCTTTTGAATGGTATCTAGATGTGAATTTAGGAACATTAGGTTTGACTCTCTCATCTATCTTTTGTGATTCTTCTTCACTTGTTTCAAGGTCATTGAATAGTACATCAATGCTGTCAAACATTTCTTCAACAACTATTTCTCTATTGGTAGATCTAGGTTCTTCTTCTATCATAGGTGCATAATCATGATATCTCTCTTGAATCATAAACTTATCATCAATATTTACATGTGCACTTTCAATAACCTTCTTCAATCTTAAGTTAAAACATCTATAAGATTTTCTTTTAGTAGAATAACCAAGAAAAATACCTTCATCACTTCTTGCATCAAACTTGCCAATAGCTTCATCTGTCTTGATGTAGCACTTGCTTCCAAATATTTTCAAGTATTTTACTATAGGTACATTCCCAGACCATATCTCATAAGGTGTCTTGTATGCACCTGACCTTAATTGAATTCTATTTATAGTATAGAGTGCAATATTGACTGCATCTCTCCAATGGGTGTGTTCATTATGACTAAGGTATATGACTAGATATAGTGTTTTCATTATGGAAACAAAGTCATATAACAGTTTGGAGTCAGTGCACCTGATGAGCAGATCAGAAATCAACTAAGTGTTGAAGACTGGATAGTGTACAGAGTTCCTGCAACTCAGAGCATCAGCGCACATGTGTATGGACTAATTATCGTATGCACCCTAGAAGTTAAATTGGTTAGACTATATTCTTTCTTAGTCTAAGATTGCATAAGAAGATATGTAAAGATGTGAAAGTTACAATTAGTTGAAGTTGCATAGCCAGTGTGTGCCAGCAGTGAATAGAGCATGGAGCCAATAGTTAAAATTTTGTTTTGTGATTGTAATGTAATAATATAAAGGCTATGCACCCATTGTATTTAGGTTTCTATCATGTTTATTTGGAAGCATTGTTTGTAATTAGTTATTGGGCCGACCTAATTGTGTATTTTGTATGAGCATATAAATATAAGGTGCGCCCATTGTATTTGATATGGAAGTTGATAGAGAGTTGTAATAACTAGAGTAGAAGTGTGCGAAGACACTAGAAGATGTATTAGAGCTTTTCTAGAGGTCAAAGCATCAGAGAATCAAAGGAACTGATTTGACAAGCAGTGTCACAGTGATAGTTCATCCTACAGATATAGTGTGTATCTAAGATCAGAAGGTTGTAGCTTTCACCACTTGAGAATTAGGCTCTTGGATAGTGCATCCTCTCCCCTAATAGGGATGATTATAAAAGACTCCTAACAAGGTCTGACCCTTAACAAGGTCTACTCTACTTAAATCATTGTAAAGCTACTCCTAACAAGGTAAAGGATCTTCTAACAAGGATCACAAAACACTAGTGCAAAATATTAGTGGGTGTCAATTCCCACCAGGGTTTTTACCTATTTGGGTTTCCCCATAATCATATTGGTGTCATGTGTTGATTTCATATTTTATGTTTATGTGAATGTTTATTTCAGTACTTAAACATTTAATTTCAGAATAAAGATTAAAGGGAAAAGTTAAAATACAGTGAACACTAATTCACCCCCCTCTCAGTGTTCCCATTCCTAACATAATCCTATTTCTTCTTTCTACAATTCCATTCTGCTGAGGGGTTCTTATTAGAAATAGGGAATACTGAGAGGGGTGGATAAATAAATATTATACAAACTTTTACATTTTCCCAATTATGGATACAAGAGATTATCTTTATGCTTGCATAACAAGGTAAACTAAAGAACATCCATAACAATAAAGAAAATGAACTCATAACACATTATTTGTTCTCGAGGAAACCTTGGCCAAGGGAAAACCCCAGTGGGGCTGATACCCACAAAGATCCACTAATCAAAAGTATCTTGTTAAGGATGTTGACCCTGTTAGGAGCCTATTACATACATATAGTGTCTCAGTCCTAATTAAGGGACTCTAGGCCTTTTTAGAAGCCTCAACCCTGCTAGGAGTTGGTAGTACTAATTACAAATGATTACAAGATGAGTCCACTGCCCAAACAAGTAATGCACAATGATTAATGATTACAAAATAGGGCTAGGTACATAACCTTATACTAATTACTTGTCTTTCACAACTTCACATCAATACCTTTTGCATATATGTTCACTATATCATCCATCTCATTCACATATCATCATCTTTGCATTCCATATGCCTTACATTTATACAAGTTATTAGGGATAATAACTTTTATAGTCGGATTTACTAAACATAAAGCACTTTACAAAATATATTTTACAATGCACTACCCAAGGGTTAACATCTAGGATTTTGACCCTTTATATGATTAAGACATTATTTTGATAAAAAAAAATAATCCCTTAACTCTTTACCAATTCTATCTTCTATACTATCATGTCAACTTTAACACTGTTCTTGTAATACTGCAATAACTTCTTCCGTACATGTTGTACAGACTTGCACACTTAGGTGAGTCTTAAATATGTATCATAGTTCCATTTTCAAGAGGGCAAGCACTGAACTTACTTCAATCGACATCACCAATCAAAACTATCTTCTGGGTACACTGAAAAAATACTGCACATACTTAGACAATTTTGCTCTGCGCTCTATCATACTTTCTCTCTATCATATGTGGTCTTCATGTAGATCATATGTTTCCATAATGACAACATCTAGATATCTAACTTAGCCAAATTTTCAACAATCTCCCCCTTTGTCATTGGTGGCAACATATGAGAAAATTGGCTAAGTCTCAAAACTCAAAAACTCAAAATTGTGGCCATAACAAAAATTATATCTTCATAATCCTTATGACTCCATATATTTTATCTATGCTCCCCCTAGGAATATACTTCCTTATCATATATATCAATTTTATTATATCACTCCCCCTTTAACAACAATGACAAAAAAGGGTGTCAAAACTGTGTTCACAAAATTGTTTACCTTGATTCAAATTTGCAGAGCAAGTAGGCTTGAAACACAATCTACAAAGTTCACTTTTATGCTCTCCAATTATTTCTCCCATGCCTTCTTAATGGTTTTTGCAACACTGAGTAGTGCACACAAACCATAAGATGTGATCTCACATGCTTGGAGATTTGCAAAGTTAAACTTCTCATAAGATGTCTTAGATGCAAGACATTCTTCCAACTATCCTTCAATAATGCTTATCTTGATTGAAATGTGCTCTCTTAGAAGAGTGAATATTTTTAATTTCTTATCTTTCTCATCATTAAGAATCCTTATTTCATCATTTATCTTATAGATTCTTTTCTCTACATCCAATATCTTTACATTAGGACTGGCTAACAGATTCACTTCTATTTGAATTTCAGTCATCTTTGCTTTAATCTTCTCAGTCACTTTAGATACATTACTATCTAAATTTGTACATTGTATATACAGAGCTTTTCCTCTGTCCAAATTCCTTCTCAAATATTTTATGCATACATCCAAATTATTGATATCATTCCTAATATTTTAACTTATATCAAGAAGCATTTTGGCCTCATAGGCTACCCAAGCCTTCACTCTAGCAATGTCTAACAAATTAGTAAATTCATTATCAAAATTCTTCATAACTTCTCTAGCTTTAGTCTGTGGATCTGCTTTTGTTACTTGATTACTCACAACACTCTGCAACTTTCCTATTACTTCTCATAGTAATCCTTCGAGGCTTTTTGCCTTCTTGTTCTTTCCAATAATCTTGTTTAGGGATGAGATCAAATCCATTTGATCATCATCATCAACTTTGTTTCCAATATCAACAAATAGTGATTCAATCTATGACTTCTTAGCTGCAATCTCATGGGTAGGACTAATTTACACTTTGCTAGGTGTTTCTTTCTGTCCTTGACTCACTGTGTTTACTTGAATTTATGCCTGTTTCTCTTCTTCTTTCCGTATTTCTTTCCTTTCCTCTTCAATTGACATGTCCTGCTCTTCAAAAGCTGAATTGTCAACAATGTTCTCTAGATGGCTAAAGGGGTTGTCATCAGTGTTTAGTATAATATTCATTCCTTCCACATTCATTGATTCATGTTCAATGTTAATTGAATGTGGTGGAGAGGGACTCTTATGATATTCAACTTTTATAGCTTGTTTTGTTGCACTAGACTGCTTTCCAACACTTGATGTCATTACTTTTACAATTACTTGCTCAATTTCCTTATTTATTTCCTCATAATTACCTCCCATTATTATAATTGTTCTCATTTTTTTTCTTAGAAGTGTACCAAGTTCTTTCATGATTTCTTTAAGGTGGTCTTCATTTCTGATGTCACAGAGTTTCCTTACAAAATTCTCTCTAATTTTGTTATCTTCTTCAGCTGCTCTCTTCTTTATGTTTACCAGCTTCTCAAATAGATCATCAGGGATATTTCCTTGAATTGTATCAAACTTCTTGTCAGCTTGGATCTTATGCCTCAGAACTGCATTTTCTAAGTTTAATCTCTCAGAATAGTTATAGAGATCATAATACTTGTTCATCTTTTAAAAATATTCATCATTAATGATTTGATCATTTACTTTCTCAATCTTAGGCTTCCATTTCTTCTTCTTCACTTCTGTGTCCTCATCATCTTTTATCTATGCTATTTTCCTCTGAACTAGGGCAACTATTGTCTTCTATATCTTACCTGGTCTAGTATCTATTTCTTTTATTCTTTTCCCTAGTGGAGCAGAGGAGGATCTTGTAGACTTCCTAATTTATTGTTCCTTCTCAACTTTCTCTACTTTTACTACATGCTACAAATTTCCAATCTCAACTGCAACTACTAATAGGGGTGGAACAGACAAAACTTCCTTTTGTCCAATATCTCTAAGTGCTACTGATGTATTCTTTGCAATTACAAATTCATGTTCTGTCATACCGGTGTCCTTTAGAATTTTCTTTATAGCACTTTCTACTATCTTCTTGGATTGTTTTTCTTCTTGAATAGACTTTGCGGAGTTGAAGTTCTCCTCATAAGTCCCAAATCTGTTGCTATGTACATCCAACTTACATTTCAGCAATCTACTTACATATTCTTTTGCTTCAACTTCAGAAATTTCATAACTAAGAGGGTCTATGAATTCTACTCTAGGTTCAACTACTTCAATGAATGTAAAGTTAGTGTCAACCATAAAGCATACTTCATTCTTATATTTCTCAACTATAGCCTGTGGAATTCTTGATCTATTCTTCATCAAGTTCTGAAATGTTTTGATTACCAAAGTTGCACTTTCATTGACCTTGTTTATAGGGTGTCTCCTATATAATATTTTTATTCTTTCCATTGAGGTCTTGCCATCATTCCAATCTTCACTAATAGTGTAAGGGAATCTTCTCAACAAATAGAAAAACATATATGTGATCAGGGATGAGAATCTAAACTGTGGATTCTTAGTTTTCTTAATCTTTTCTAGGTTCTCAGATAACTAAATTCTCAAGATTTCACACATATCTACTTGCACTTTATAAAAACACATCAAATAAGTTGCATGAATCATACTAGATGCCATGTCATCTTCTCTAGAATTATCACAAAACATAGATGTTAAGATCTTGCATAAGTATCTAACACCATCTTGTTGACTCTTACTAATCACTATTCCTCTACCATTGTAGGATGACTTAGTATTATCCATTATTGTTTTCCTCATGTTCTTCTCATTCAATGGTATAAATTTAGATTTAGACAAACTAGTTACATCATGAATTAGGTATGTTGTTATATCTATCATTCTTGCATCTAACCAAAACTTTCCATTATGAATTCTGCTCAAAATTATCTTGGTGCATTCTTCATCATCAAATTCATATTGTAGTGAATACTTATGATTTTTTTTTCCTTCAAATGTTCAAACCCTACTTTCAATGACATATCTTGATTGTAAAGCTTATCATACTCTTTAGTAAAATCACTATCACTGAGGGTTTCAAGCTTACATCCCAAATAGCTTCTAACATTCTCTAAATGTAAAACTCCATCTAGTACGGATGATAATGCTAATTTAGGGTCTTCTTCCAAGGGTTCTACTAGTTCCCTTTTAATCTTAGGTCTGATCTTATCTCTTATACTGTGAACCAATGAAACATCCATATCTTCTGCAAATTCTCTAACTGACTGATAGATTTTCTTAGTAAAATACCTTAATTCCATGATTTAGGGATTTGTGTAGATTTAGCATGAAGTTCTTTCACCAAATCATTACAAACTACTCTCAATCACTACTACTTTGATCTCCTTAACACTTGTATTCACTTTGATGATCAAACAATACTGACCATAAGATTTTAACCTTTCAATCTCACAAGATTCTGACATCGCATTCAATTCTTTTGTCACTTCTTTCCAAAAAGTTGTTCCTACTTTCCTACAAAATTTAAAACTTCTTGCGATCTCGCATAACTTCATATTATCTCATGTGCTCTTAAACATAGCATCATTACATCATATACTACCTTACATTAACTACGCAACACTCAATTCATCCTATACTAACTTCTACACTATCCTAAGTTCCTATTCTACTGCATTCTTCATGAATTAAGTACTTTGAGATAGGTTAGGAAGAGATTCACTCTTACCATTTGATACTTCACCTTTCTGATTACCTTCAGTGCTGAATATGTCTCCTTGATCTATGGCTTTAATAAACTTCACTTCTTCTAAATTACTACAACAACCTCCTTGACTATTTCTTGCATTCTCATGTCTCCTTCCATGACTTCTAGGATTAGGGTTTCTCATGTTGTTCATTTTGCAAAACCTTGTTGTATGACCAAATTTGTTGCATATCTGACAAACTACTCCATTGTTTCCATATCTTGGTCTAGTCTGGTTGATTTGTGATCTGCAATTCCTGGCAATGTGTCCAACCTTGTTGCATCTATAACATACTACTCCATTTCTTCTATTCATATCTTCAATAGGTTTCTTATCTACATGGTTAGTATTTGTAAACATTCTACTACTAGTATTCTCATTAAATTTAGGCTTCCTACATTCAATAGCTCTATGTCCAAAACTATGACAATTATAACAATAACCATTAAAAGGTTTAAATTGTTTACCTGTACAATCTTTCTTCATATGACCAAAAGTATTACATGTAAAACATCTACCTTTAAATTCTCTTTGCGTACCTTTAGGTGATTCTTCTTGTTTAGGTGGTTCTTCTTGTTTAGGTGTTTCTTCAAATTTGTCAGCTTCATCAGATTTCTTTTATTCTACGTTTTCAAAAACTTTTAGATTAGGTTCCTTTCTTTCTTCATTTACCTTAGATGGGTTAAATCCAAGACCAATTTTATCATAGAATGGCTTTTGATAAGACATTTGTTCATCAATCTTCTCACTAGTATAATATAGTCTCTCAAGTTGTTTCTTATACTGAGTCAGTTCACCTTTCACAATTGCATTGTACTTTTGAAGTTTAACATACTATAATTTGGTTTTCTCAAGTTTAGATGTCACTTTACAAAGTTTAGATTTCAAATCTTCTTTCTCAAATTTTAGATTTTCATTCTTAGATTTCAGATTTTCTTCATTCTTTTTGTTTCCATCTTTCAAACTCAATTTCAGAGTTACTATCTTTAATTCATGTTTAAGGATCTCATTTTCTTTTTCCAAATTATCATCACAATCTTCAATTTTAATTGTAGATTCTTTTTCTGATTTCAGTTCTTCCAGCTTCTTTTTCAGTTACTCAATGAGGTTCTTTGCATCATCATATTTTCCTTTCAGAGTATCTCTTTCTTTAGTAAGTATATCAATCTATTCAAGAGCTTCTTCAAGATTCTTCTATAGCTGATCCATATCCATAGAGATCTTACTCAAGCTACTAGGCTTTTTCTGAATGATTATTTTCTGAGTAACTAAGCTCTAATACCAATTGTTAGAAATAGGGAATACTAAGAGGGGGGGTGAATCAGTATTCTAAATTTTTTTACTTTTTCCCAATTATGGATATAAAAGATTATCTTTATGCTTACATAATAGAGTAAACTAAAGAACATGCATAATAATAAATAAAATGAACTCATAACACATTATTTATTCTTAAGGAAACCCTGGCCAAGGGAAAACCCTGGTGGGGATGATACCCACATAGATCCACTAATCAAAAGTATCTTGTTAAGGATGTTGACCCTATTAGGAGCTTTTTACATACATATAGTGTCTTAGTCTTGATTAAGGGACTCTAGGCCTTGTTAGAAGCCTCAACCCTGCTAAGAGTTGGTAGTACCAATTACAAATGATTACAAGATGAGCCCACTGCCCAAACAAGTAATGTAAAATGATTACTGATTACAAAATTGGGCAAGGTACATAACCTTATATTGCTTGCTTGTCTTTCAAAACTTCACATCAATACCTTTCACATATATGTTCACTATATCATCTATCTCATTCACATATCATCATCTTCACAGTCCATATGCCTTACATTTATACAAGTTATTAGGGATAATAACTTTTATAGTCCGCTTTACTAAACATAAAGAACTTTACAAAATATATTTTACAATGCGCTGCCCAAGGGTTAACATCCAGGATGTTGTCCCTTTATATGATTAAGACATTATTTTGATAAAAAAAATAATCCCTTCACACTTTACCGATTATGTCTTCTATACTGTCCTATCGTCTTTAACACTGTTCCTATAATACTACAATAACTTCTTCTGTACATGTTGTATAGACTTGCACTCTTAGGTGAGTCTTCAATATGCATCATAGTATCCATGTTCAAATGTGCAAGCACTGAACTTCAATCAACATTGCCAATCAAAACTATCTTCTAGGTACACTGGAAAAATACTGCACATGCTTAGACAAGTTTTCTCTGCACTCTATCATACTTGCTCTCTGTCATATGCAGTCTTCATGTAGATCATATATTTCCATAATGACAACATCTAGATATCTAACTCAGCCAAATTTCCAACAATTCTAGGTGCACTAAACTGTCTCTTTATTCCATGTTCTTTGCAATACTCATAAAATTTTTTAGAGGTGGATTCTCCTCCTCTATCTGATCTCAGACAATTTATCTTTAATCCCAACTCATTTTCAACTTTAGCTTTGAATATTTTGAACTTCTCAAGTTCTTCTAATTTTTCTTTTAAGAACGCAACCCACATAATAATTTTGTTTGAGTCGCTCCACATAAATCTGTATGCACTAGATCCAATTTGTTCTTTGCCAAATTATGCTTTCTTCTGAATGAATTCCTCCCATGTTTTCCCATCACACATTCCCTTCATATTGTATCAACTAGTTTTGCAATGCTAGGAAGGTCTCTTATTGCCTTTACATTGCTTATCTTTACTATATTGTCAAAATTGATGTGACATAGTCTTTTGTGCCATAAGCAACTATCATCCACTTTAGCAACAAAACAACTTGCTTCTGAATTAAGCTAAAAAACATTAAATTTTATCTTTGAACATGATGCAATCATTTCTCCTTCTTTTTTATTAATGATGCACTTATTATTTTTGAATTCCAAGTGATATCCTTTGTCAAGCAACTGTCCAACACTTAGTAGGTTATGCTCCAAAACATCAACATATAGAACATCATCAGTGTTATTCTTTCCATCCAAGGTGATAGCTCTTCTACCTATGATAGGTTTAGGAGTGTTGTCTCCAAATCTAACCATGCCACCTTTCTACTTATCTAGATGTACAAATCTATCTTTGTCTCTTGTCATGTGATGTGAACAATCACTATCAATGATCCAGTCTATTCTGATGTCTTCTTGTGATATCAATGCTAGCTCTTGTGCTTTCTTTTCATCTTCAATATCCATTTCATCAAACATATTCTCCATATATTCAATAGTAATGAATCCAATTTCATCTTCTACTGAATCTTCATATGGTTCTCCATCTCCAGCATAGTAACATTATTTTGTATACTTAGGCTTGTAATTTGTTTTGAACTTCTTGACTCTTGTAGGACACTTAGATGCAAAGTGACCAATATTTTTACATGAAAATCATTTGAATGGTAACTAACCTTCATATTTTCCTTTTCCTTTTCTTTCTTTCTTAGCAATCATAGCAATGAAATCATCTAGTTCTTTATCTTCATCATCATCATCAAAGTTACCAGAAGTGTTCAAGGATTTCTTACCATCGACTAAAGCTTTGAAGGCTATTTCACTTTTAGGCTCTATCTTCAAACTTAAAATATTGAATGCTAAAATATTTTTGAATAAGGTCTCTCTTCTGAAGTCTTTTGAAAACTGCATAGTTTTATCTAGGATGTTTATCTTTCTCTCATATTCTGCTATCAGAGTAGTCATCAACTTATCCATTATGTCTTCTTCCAAAATTTCTCCACCATTGTTTCTAATTCCTACAATAGCTTTATTAATCCTTTTATTATAGGCTCTAATGTTCTCTTTAGGTAGCATCTCCAATGTATTGTACTTTTTCTTCCATGTCTTTCTGTGTGCATTCTTGGCTTGGAAATCTCCTTCAAACATGTCTTCTAGATACTTCCATATCTTGTAGGCTTTATCTACTTTCTTGATCTCTGAAAACTCACTGTCAGACAAGGCATTGATAAGGGCTTCTTTGTCAATAGCATTTTAAGTGAATATCTCCTTTTTTCTTAAGAGTTTCATCTTCCTTTGCAAGATTTGATAAAGAGGGAATCTAAACTTCTTTAGTAGCTACTTCAAAAATCTTGAAAGAAATGCACTGCAAATGTATTGTCATTTTGTTCTTCCAATCTAGATAGTTATCTCCATCAAAATTAGGAATTTATTTTCTAAAGAATTCCATCTGATCAACCTCAAGTTGTTAAACTCTCTCTCTCTGAGGCACTTGGCTCTAATACCAATTGTTTAGGAATATAGTCCCAAGAGATAATTGAGAGGGGTGGGGGGTGAATCAATTATCTAAAAGATTCAATTCTTTATCCAATTAAGTACAGATTAACATTAATTATAAACACAATAAGAGAACACTTAACAAAACACCAAAATTTTGGTTACGAGGAAATACAAATAGGTAAAAACCCCAATGGGAATTAGAACCTACTATAAACTGCACTAGAGTATAGAGTATAATGATTCCTGTTAGAAGATCTTACAACCCTATTAGGATTTGATCTTTACAATGCATTAAGTACAGTGACCTGGTCAAAGGTCAGACCCTGTTAGGAGTCTTTTACAATTAATCTTGTTAGGGGTGAGGATACACTATCCAGGAGAGCACTGCTTGGTTGGTCAGAATAATACTTCAGTAATCTCAAGGATTGGACATCCTTCATAATGATTATATGGGTAATAGCATCAAATGTTTACTAAGCGTATCATGCAGAGCTTCATTTAGATTCATCAATCCAGGAGCGTAAACTTGAAATGGTAATTGCAAAGTGTATGCTCTAGTTCATCTCAAAAGCCATCATTACTTAAACAAAGGAATTGCTGTAGGAAATTTATGCTAGGAATTGAAACAACAACTTAACTTAGAACTTAAGGAAACACTTCAATAGTAAACCTATGCTGTAGGAAATAGTCAGTGGTTCTGCTACCAATGGCTGCAGGAGCAACAGTGCTAAACAACTTCAAAGAAACTTAAGACTAGATCCTACTTAAGCATGAACAGAGTTCACCTTCCACATGGGCCCCCATGGAAGAGTGAATGGATTTAAAAATTATAGATAGAAATATGAAGATATCATCTATTCATTCATGAAACATCAACATAGGTACAATATAGACTGTCAAAGTGTATTCACTTATTTTTTGGATTACAAAATAGATTCCTTGAACATCTAACTAACTCAAGAATCACAAATTCTAGTTTATTTAAAACAACTTGAAAAATAGAACACCTAAGAACTAGGATCCTCCATTACATGGGGATAACAACTTTCAGTTATAAAATTGATAGAATCATTTATGCAGGAATAAGCCATATTAAATTTGCAAGAATATAGGAATGTTCAAGCACTGGATATCCTCCTAAACATCTGGTAACTGAATTGACTTTGTCTTCAACAAAAATTGCTAAGTAGTTGACTTAATCCTTCCCTGCAAGAGGTTAGCACACCAAACTTGCAACACAAATCCAAGTTAAAGATCCATAATAAGTTTTCCTATTTTAGTATATTCTCATCACATGGCTACAGGAACACTACCCATTAATGCAGAGAGGAAAGAAATACCAAATTTGATCATAATATCCACTCAATCTCTCTCTCTCTCTCTCTCTCTCTCTCTATATATATATATATATATATATATATATATATATATATATATATATATATATATATATATATATATATATATATACATACATACATACATACATACATACATACATACATACATACATAGATATATACATACATATATAGATATACATATATATATATATAGATAAACACACACACACACACACACACACACACACACACACACACACACACAGATATATATATATATATATATATATATATATATATATATATATTCAGCATATTTCGTTAGTCTTAAAAGTACCAAATACACACATAGGCATAGCTTAGGAGCATAGAAAGTCTAAATATTGTTTATGAAAACCCATGAGATACTTAAGTCTAAACCAGAAAATCATAAACAAAATAGTCCATAAACTGGGCTCATCATTGCCCCCCAGCTTAACTTTTTGCTGGTCTCATAGCAAACATGAAATTCTTAAGTCTAGCAGTCATCCTATAATCAGCAAATATTTTCTGTCCACTACCTCCTTTAGCAAAGCTCTAGAAGAATCCCTTGGTTTCCCTGTGCTTGTCCCATCTGTCCACTTCCCCCTATATATCATAACTCTCTATACTCTCTGAATTGGCTAATAGGGGTGAGATGAGAAAAGGTGGCTGGAATGTGAGAGGAATCCAAAAGTTTTGTCTTACCCTTCCTAAGGAGCTATACCAAGGTGCACACCTATTTTCCATGTCAAAGTTCAAAGGTGAATGTGGTTCCTTGTTCCTTAGTTCTCTGGTTAAATTAATCCAACACCACTGAATGGTGTTCATGGCTTCAGTCAATTCAAAATTAACCAGCTGCTCATACTCATCAAATGCTTCATCATGAAGTGGGTAAATGATCTTGCTCCCTACATCTAATGGGGCAATTCGTAACTAGTCAAAATAACATGTCCTAGGATCTTTAACTTCCAACCTTAGGTACAGAGGAATTTCCTCTTCTAATTCTCTATAGACCTTGGCCTGTGATTCTTGACTGATTTCATTCTATATCCAAGACATAAGAGCTCTTAGCTATATATCCCCTACATAAGGTAAAGGGTTCTAGGTTCAATCATTTGGCACTACTAGATTATGGAGAAAGAATTCATACAGTAAATTCTTTATGGCTACAGGAGAATTATTAAAGGCCTAGAAAAACTAAAAAGGCTCTTGTAACAATGGGGATCTATCTTGCATAATGCAATTCATCTAAAAATTCAACAACTGTTCTTTTAGGAATAGGGCATAAACAGGAGACGGGGACCTACAACTCATTAATTCAGGAATAAGGGTTGTCACTTTAGTGAGTTTTTCATGTAATTGCCCTATCTTTTCTTCCTACTCAAGAGTCTCCTAGTAATGCTCATCTATAACCCTATTTAACTCTTTCCTCTATTGTTTCCATTGTTCCCTCTCTAAAACTAATTGCTTGGATGATTGAAAAATGATTGATAATAAAGACACAAAACCAGAATTTTTTGACATAGAACTGAGACTAGAATTTTCCACTGGATGAGGAATAAGAGGCTTACCATTTTTTCAACATATCCCTTCCATGGGATCTATCCATACCACTAGAGCTCTTTTAGCATTACAGCACTATTGCACAGCAAAGGCCAACACATCCAATCCCTCACTTAAAACTTGATCTACCACTTTATTAACAAGATCCATATCAATTTCAGGGTTCTCTTCATACAAACTCTACTCTTTTTCTACATGAGATAATCTTGGTTCTTCTTCTCCCATCATGTAACATCCCTCAGGCATTTTTTAATTTCTTGAGTCACTGGAACTATCATTTATCTGATGTCCCCTAGAGGAGGAACCCCTTCTTCAGAATACATAAGCCTGATCCTCAAAGATGGAGTCATCATCAATGATGATGCATTCATTATCTTCTTGCTTCTCAAGAACCCACTCTCTCTTAACATCAGGAGGTTTCTCAACTATTTCCTACTACATATTCTTGGGTTCTTCTTCCTCTTGCTTGGAGATCTCGGGTTCAACATTTAACCCCTCAAGTGGTATATCAATAGTCTCATTTTTATTCTTCCTGTTAATTCTCCTTAGTGGAGTTTCTTCCTTTTTCTCAAAAAATTTCCTCTTTCTTGAAGTGCTTGGGACTACAAGAAAATGTTCATTTTCCTGCTAACTAGAACTAGGACTATTTTTCTTTCCTTTTCTCCTCTAAGAAACCCTTTTCAATATAGAAGCTGACTTCTTAGCTGAAGTATTCTCCTCTTCCTCATTCTAGATTGATTTTGAAGTGGAGGAGTGAGAGGAATCCTCAAGAGTCCTAACCCTAGATTTTTTCTTGGAAGAAGTTCTTGGTCTGAGTTCGATAATGATTTTCTAAAACCCTTTGTTAGTTTGAACTCTCTACCCAACCCTTCGCCCAATAGGCTCTGGAGTTGGTTCTTTAAACCCTTGCAACAAAAATTCTTCCCAAGATAATTTTGATTTCTCCCTTAAGACTCTTTCAACTATTAATTTGACCACACAATGGTGTGAGATAGAATTACATTTACCCTCCTGTACCAGAGCATCTTGCTTCTTCAAGATGTTAAACATGAAGCCAGGAATGTTTATAGGCCTATTTTCATGCCGCATACAGCTTAAAAATTTGAAATGAATGGAATGTAGGTATGATTTCCATCCTTCACAAGTGAAATACTTGATGACATGAACTACACATTACCTAAATGGCTCTAGAAGAGACATTCTAAACATACCATGCTTCTGGTCAATTTCTAGAGGTGGGTCTAAATGCAGGGTAAACTAAGCTCTGGACGTCATTGGATCAAGACTTTCTAGAAATTCCTCCCCTTCCTATGGAAACCCCATAACTTCTACCACCACTACCTATAAAAATGGCACCCTTAACCCCTTGACTATGACCACTCCATCTTTTAATGAGCTTAGAAATTGTAATGCAACTTCATCATCCCAACCGGTTAGCTTCAGGATGTAATCAAGCCATCCCCTTGCCTAAAAATATGACATGCAGGCTTGATCATCTAGTAGGATATTATGCACTATGGGTTCCCTACAAATAAAGTCACTTCCCATCTTCAAGTTGTCAATTTACTCAAAATGAAGTTGCAAGAATTTTAAATGGTCAAGAACAAGCCTCAGATAAGGAGTTTTGAATTGGCAAGTTACAGGAAGGTTTTGAATATAGAAAAGTCTAGCATTTTGGAAATGAACTTCAGTGAAAATATGATACAAATCAAGAATATCTCACACATTAAGTACTCATAATTGCAAAACTATAGACCTTGTTCTAAGCATGTACTTGCCACCCTTACTTGATATGTGTGAAATAAAATCATAGCACACAACTCTTAAAGATTGTCAAATCATGACAAGAAGTGTAAAGTAAAAACAAGACAAAATAATAAAACATAAAGATTTTATGAATACGTAAGACCAAAAAATGATAAATAACTCCCCCCCCCCCAATTTAATTAGGCAAGTGGTCCCACACTTGCACATGTGATGAGGCATAGCTAAAAAGTGGAAAAACTAATTTAGGAATAAATACCTCGGATAATGTACTAACCTGAATGTGTGTTGAGAGAAGTAGTTGTTGGTATCCATGAATGTAGAATTATGAAAATGGATGGGTGGAAGATGATAAATGAAATGGAATTTTATTGTGGAGAAATAAATTTCATGAAGAAAGCATTTATTATGGAAGTGATGAGAATGTTTCAAAGTGAAGAATGCAAATGAGCAGAAAGCTCATTCGCAATTGCTACAGGAAATATATTGCCAACGGTGTATGAAAAATACTATAGGAACTCTTCCTTACTTTGAGGTTTGTGATACAATTTCAACCTGTGACCATTAACTGGCAACTTAAATGGAACATGATCAATAGTAGAAAGTTGGACCACTCCATTAGGAAACACAGCTACAATCTCATATGGGCCTAACCATCATGTTTGAAACTTCCCAAGATGATGCTGATATCGAGAGTCAAAGAGAAGCACCCAATCACCAATAGAAAAGACTTTATCCTTAATATACTTGTCATGCCATTGCTTTCGTTGTTGTTGCAAAAGTTCAGTATTATGCAAGGCAGATTTGCACCATTCATCAAGTCCATTCAAACTCATAATTCATTCCTGTTGTGCTACAGTGAGATCCATTCCAAGGTCAAGAGTTGTCCTTAATGTTTTGTGTTCAAATTCTATAGGCATAACGGTAGACTGACCATAGACAAGCTCAAATGGAATGAAGCCTATTATAGTCTTCCATGTAGTCCTGTAAGCCCAAAGAGCTTCAAGGAGTCATGTGGCCCAATCCTTCTTATGGAGTGCTATGGTCTTGGTAAGAATGGATTCCATCTCCCTATTAGTGACCTCTACCTATCCATTTTCTTGGGGATGATACGGCAAGGATTTACCATGCTGAATTTTATACTCTTCCATCAAATCAACTATCAGGTTGGAAGTAAACTGAGGTCCCTGATCAGATTACAATTCTTGAGGCACACCAAATCTTGTGAAAATAACTCATAAAGGAACTTAGAAACATTTTTATCCTTAGGGTGCTTCATTGGTTTGGCCTTGGCCCACTTTGTAACATAATCAATGCATACAAGGATATAAGTTTTACCTTGCAAAGATGGTTCAATAGGACTGAAAAAGTCAATCCCCCATTTATCAAATGGTGCAAAAATTACCTAAGCCTATAGGGGCATCTCATATGTCTTAGTAGGGCAGCCCATGCATTGGCATTTATCACATTTCTTTGTATATTGAGCAACATCTTTGTGTAAGTTGGGCCAGTAATATCCCGTAGTCAAAATCTTGAATGTTGTTCTTTTGGTAGCAAAATGACCACCATAGTGCTCATCATGACATGCCTTGAGGATATCATACATCTCATCTTCCCTTATGCATCTATGGGTTACTTGATCAGGACTAGTATAAAACATGAATCCAAAAATCCAAGAATAATTAAAGCTTTTTCAGCTAACAACCTTCTTTCTTTAGTAGAAAAATGAGCTGGACTCTTACCAGTAGTGAGATAATTAGCAATGTCAGCATACCATAGACTATGTGTAGACAATAGAAATATATGCTCATTAGGAAAGTTGTCATTAATAGTTGTAAGATCATCAAGGACATGCAGTCTAGAAAGGAAGTCAGCGAACACATTAGCTTTACCAGGCTTGTCGACTATGGTGATATCAAATTCTTGCATTAAGAGAAACCAATGAGCCAGTCTTCTAGATATTGCAAGCTTATTCATCATGTACTTGATAGAAGAGTGGTCAATATGCACAAAGATCTCATATCTGGTAATACAGTTCCTAAATTTTTTCAGTGCATAGATGACTGCAAGAAGTTCTTTCTCAGTGACTGTGTAATTGAACTCTACACCTTGCAAGTTTTTACTGATAAAATAAATAACATGCTCCACTAAATCCACCTTTTGACCAAGTATGACACAAATAGCATAGTCTGAGGCATCACTGTGAATATGAAAAGGCAAACCCCAATTTGGTCCTCTTAAAACCGGTGCTATGGTGAGAACTTCCTTAAGCTATAGGAAAGACTTGGTACACTCAAAGTCCCAAGTGAACTCAACATCCTTCTTCAAAAAATTATACAAAGGTGCTACAAGTTGACTAAAATCCTTTATGAATATTCTATAATACCTGGCATGCCCATGAAAACTTTGCACATCCTTCTACTTTGCTGGTGTGGGTAATGTACTAATTACTTCAATCTTGGCCAGGTCCACTTGAATGCCTTTCAAGGAAATGAAATGGCCTAATACAACCCCCTCCTCCATCATCATGAAGCATTTTTCACTATTGAGAGAAAGGTTGTAATCTCGAATTTTGTAAAATTTTCCTTGGCTTCATCAAATGTATTTCCATATGTAGTGAAATCATCCATGTAAATCTCCATGCAATCAGTAGATATATCAGAAAAGATACTTATCACAACTCTTTGGAAAGTGGCAGGAGCATTGCAAAAACCAAAAGGTAGGACTGAATAAGAAAATGTCCCCCATGGACATGTGAAAGTTTTCTTCTCCTAGTCCTTAGGAGCTATCTGAATCTGATTGTAACCACTAAAGCCATCAAGGAAAGACAAGTATTTCATACCAGCCAGATTATCAAGGACTTGGTCTATGAATGGCAATGGGAAGTGGTCCTTCTTAGTGGCTATGTTAAGCTCCCTATATTTGACACAAACTCTCCACTTCCCTCCTTTTTTGGGGACTATGACTAAAGGTGAGACCCACTGGCTATCAGAAATGGGGTAAATGAAACCATAATTTAACAACTTCTGCAATTCATTCTTAACTATATCCCTTAAAGCTGGATTGACCATCCTTTGAGGCTGTCAGACATGCTTGCATTTAGGGTTGATGTAGATCCTATGAGTGGATATTTTAGGATCAAGGCCTTTCATGTCTATATAGTCCCAAGAAAAATCTTGTTGATGCTCCTATAGTAGTTGTAGGACAATTTTTTTCTGTAGAAGTTATAAAGCACTACTTAGATTCAATTCACGTCTTGGACCAACTTCTAGCTTGGCAACCTTTTCCACCATTGATAGCTGAGCCATGAGAATAGAGTCCATCTCATGAGGTAACAATGAGTGGAGGAATTGCAAAGTTTTTGAATACTAAGGTGCATTGGGAGGTGGTAATAGAGTTTCTAGAATACAATCTATCTAGAAACATAGCTGAGACTGTACCCCATATTCATTCAGGATAATGGAGGAAATGAGCTCATCTTCTCCCTTTGAAGCTACAAAGGGTTCCTAGGATATCATCATAAGCTAGCTGATGGAATTGACCTTTGGACTATCATCACCCAAATCTGGCCAGATGATTTGATCATCTTACAACAAGGGTTGAGAAGGGGAATACAATGTTAGGTTATTAGTGTTGACACCATTGGACATTGTCATCTTGCCTGACCTGCAAGCTATATAGGCATCTGAAGTAGCTAGCCATGGCCTTCCTAGAATGATTAGATAACCACCCATATTAGCCTTTGGAGAGAGGACTACAAAGTCAACCAGATATTCCCAAGAGTTCAAAGTGACTATGACATCTTCTACCATCCCATCAAGTGTGATGGTGGAACTATCAGTAAGTTGAATTATAGTTGGGGTTTCTTTGAGGCCGATGATATGTAACTGAGACATTACCTTTTTTGTCATGACATTGATTGATGCTCCTAAATACACTAGGGCATTTTGGGCTTGTATTCCTTGAATGGTGACTGTAACCACAGGGCTCCTAGGGTTAGAATACTTGGGTACAATCAACTTTTCCAACATTAGGTTAGATAACTATCCTAAGACATGGACTCATAGTCTAAGTAGTTGAGTCTTTTGTTCAACAACTAAGTTGATATATTTTTTGCAGCCTTTATCAGTTTTCCATGTCAAATAAGAGGGGTAACAGGGGTTCCGGTAGGATCCCTGAATGCCAAGAGAAGCCACCATTACCAAAACGTAGAACCATAGTAGCATATTTTGGTGGTGGAAATGTTGGCAAGCTACAATCTGATAGATTGACGGCCCGGGATGAATTTCGGGCCGATTTGGGGAATCTTTTCCCATCTGCCCAGATTCATCCGGAATCATGACATGTGTCACGATTCTGGATGAATTTGGGCAGATGGGAAAAGATTCCCTAAATCAGCCCGAAATTCATCCCAGGCCATCGATCTATCAGTCTTCAGATTGTATTATATTATATTATATGGTTAAATTATATTATAATTATATTATATTGTTATGATTATTATTATTATTATTATTTATTATATCATATCGTTATGAATATAATTATATTATATTATATGGTTATGATTATATCGTATGGTTGTAATTATATTATATTATATTATATTATAGTATAAATAATTATATTATATATATATGATATGGTTATAATTACAATTTAAAAATATAATTGCAAATGCTCTATTTTTATTCATATTTATTATTTAGTTTCAAAATTAAAATATAATATAGTTATAATATCTATAAATTATTAAAATTTAACATATATTGAAAATTGTGATACTTGTTTATAAACTATTCTTCATCATTTAAAAGATTTTATAATGAAAAAAAAGTTAGGAATAGGTGACAAGATAGGTATGAAATAAAAATTTGACACATAGATTATCAAAATTATATTTAACTTTGTTAAGCTTATAATCTATTAATCTTTAGTTTTCCTTGAAGCTCCATTTGTTAACTTTTAACCAATCAGATTAAAGGAAAATAGTTAATTATTAACAGTTCACTATTTTTAACTAAGTCGCAGACTAACAGTAACATTTCAAGTTTCAACAGTGCATAATTTGAGAAACAACTTAACAAGATGCCAAAAACAACCTTACAAAGTCATAGATTAAGAAGAACAACGATTTGAGATTAAACAATTTTTTAGTTTACCAATAAATGTGCAAATTTTGCTTTCAGATTAAACAATTTTTCAATTTACCATTGAAGATTAGCCAAGACCATTATTATTCATTTTCCTACAAAACAAGTAATTCGCCTCTGAAATTATTAATTCATTTTTGGCAAGGGAAAAAATAGCCATCATTTATATATCCGTCAGTGAAAAAAAACATTAATTCGCCACATTTAAAATGATTTTTGCTAGGGCAAGAAAAAAATCACCAACATATAATATTTTATTTCCCTATATGGAACAAAAAAATCACCCTCGATATTAAAATTTTCCTGCCCACAAGATGTTGGATTCGCCAGCATTTTAGGCTTTTTTTTCGAGAGGGGTTTCTTAAAGTTATCCCTGGACATGGATGGTTTTAGGATCCTTCTTCCTCCTTTGTTGTTTTATACAAGCCTCTTTGATGGTTTTCATATAAGAAGGAAATTCCTTTATGGCATCTAACAATGTTAATTTGATTGTCATCTACTTTAGTTGGTTAAGCAGGTCTACCACTACTTGGTTTTCCATTGGCTTAGCTTGCTCTTCCAACCTATGAGGAAATGGAGGTTCTTTAGCTATAGGGGAGGCAAGTTTAGTTGGCTCATCAATTTTCTCAACTGAAGCATCCTCAACTTCTATTATGATAGGCTTTTGAGGAGAGGCAAGGGTTTTTCTAGACCTTAAATGAACATTATTCAAGGAAATAGCATAGCTCTACTATTGTGCTGCTCGCTTAGTATTGTTGGGTTTAGGGGTAGGCTGAGTAGGCAACTGAGTCTATTTAGGGGGAGTAGTGTTGGATTTATGAGGAGGCATAAGATCCTACTGCTGAGGTGGTGGCATCAAAGTTTGATTGGTTCATCCAATTATGCAGCTATTACCATCCCTTCTGGGGTTTCTTCTAGCTCTGTTGAGGTTGTTGCCAACCCTGGTGAGGCTATTGCCACCCTTGCTAAGGCTACTACCACCCTTGCTGAAGTTTCTACCAACCCTACTGAGGTTGTTGACAACCTTGCTGAGGTTGCTGCCAATTATTGTACCCACTAAAACTACTATGTTGTTGATTTTTCCATTGACTGTTACTATTAAAATTTTGGAGAGGATCTTGAGGCATACCTGATCTTTGGGCCCATGGCCTTCATTGGGAAACATAGAGCACCTCTCCATTTTCATCGATGGCTTTAAACTCAGTAGACATAGGTTGAAACTCCAAGCTTGCAAAAGACTTGCACCGACAGTTCTTTTTCTTCTCCCTACAATGCAGGCAATATTTTGCTAGCATGGCATCAACTTCATCTTTCTTTCTTCTCACCTGCATGGTGTCTATCTATGTTGCAACATCATTGATGATGTCCTACTTGAGGTCAGATAACAAATTAGATAGCTCCATTTTAGATACTCTTAAACCACCATTGGACTTATGTGGTAGGTCTCTAAGTCCCCTACCCTTCTTCATAGTGACCCTTGAATAATTTAGACATATATTCTTTATATCAGCCCAAATTTTCTATTTGATATCTCCTCCTGCCATCAAGTCTAGAGCCTCAATGCTTCCAACATTCACACCCTTTAAGAAAAGGTGTTTCTGAGATGCCTCATTTAGTTGGTGATGTGTGTTACGTTGCAGGTTGAACATGAATTGTGATACATAATCCTCCAAGGTTTAATCCTCCTTTTGAGACATTTTCAAAATGTCATCACCTTTCAAATCTTGACCCCTATAGTACTCTTTATACTTTGAAATAAATAGATTGCGCATAGCATTCCAGTCTACTACAACATTAGCACCTAGCCCCATGAACCATCTCAAGGCAGCCTCTTTTAGAGTTGATGGAAACAACTTCAGCTTGTGGGCATCAGTTGTATAGTAATAGATCTAGAAAAGGATGTTAAATTCAAAGATGAAGGTC